>BSBK01010612.1:0-101116 GCA_027943335.1 Chamaecyparis obtusa | reverse complement strand
AGCTCTTTGCTTTGTTCAGCTGTCGGGCGATTAAGCTTTCATTCTGCGACTTGGTGACTTGTGGTTTTCGCTTGGTCTCCTGATTCTGGTGGTTAATCCCTAAGCATTCAATGATTTGGTGACTGTGTTGTCACACAATCTCTTCATGCCTGGCGGTTAGTGGTTAACATTTGGCGACTTGGCTGGCGGTTAGTTGCGTAGTCGCTAAATGCTCAGTGGTTGGTTCGTGGGTCCCAGTTCTTTTCATTGCCCAGAGTTAGAGATTGAAGATCTATAGTCGGCATGTGATCGCATAGAATATTCTTTTCCCATGCGATCATGCGCCCACCGTCTGATTTGGTGCCGATGGTTTGTTCGTTGTGGGCCCGCTGGCAGTGGTGGTGATGTGGCAGCTTTGGGTTGGCTGTCGCATGATCACATATCCTGGTCTTTGGCTATGCGATCATGCGACCGGTCGACATGTGTCCATGGGGCCCGTTGGTGGAAAGGGGGTGTGGTCTCATCGGCAGTGATGGTTGCAGTGCCAGTTGCAGTGGCGGTCACAGTTATTGTCTGCAGGTTGTCGCATGATTGCGTAGCCCGTCTCTTTGGCTATGCGATCATGTGACAATAGTCTGGCATCACGATTGTGGAGTTGTGCACAACAAGGTAGAGGTTCGCGGGCTGTCGCATGTTCGCATAGCCCATTTTCGGGCTATGCGATCATGCGATAGGGTGCCACATGTCACTGGGGCCCATATGCAGCTATTTGGTGGGCTACGTGCAGTGGTGTCATGGTGGTTTCCAGTTGGTCCCAGTTGACAAGTTTGAACATGGGCCCAGGTGGGGGGTTTCTTGGCAGTGATTTAGCGGTCGACGGGGTGCATGTTTGCGGCTTGTCACATGTTCACGTGAGCCAGTTTTCTGGCTTGTGAACATGCCACATGCCCTTTTGTGGCCGCAGTCTAGCATCGGTGGTGGTGGTTGCGGTAGGGTAGAAGATAACAGGTGGTCGCATGTTTGCATAACCCATTTCTGGGTTATGTGATCATGCGACCAAGCATATTTTGTAGCCCATTTTCCTATGGCGGTGGTTTGTGACTATGCGGTTGCGTGACTGGGGGTGAGTGGTTAAGAAACATCAAGCCTGCGCAATGCAATGTGACCGTTGCTTTCAAGTTTGAATTATGTAGAGAGTTTTGTGATAGGGGGTACCAAATTTATGGAATTGAATGCAGAAGTGACCCTATTCGGTGAGATGCGACTGGTTTTCTGGCTGTTTCTTGGATTGGTTGGTGAAGGTTATGCCCTAGCTATCTGTAGCTTGTTGCAACCTGTCATGGGTTTCCAAGGTAGCTAGTGGTTTTTAGTGTTGAGTTTTTGTCTTTGTCTGGGTTCTTTTCTTCCACTATTGTGGGGATTGGTTCCATGAGTGTTCTTCCTGCCATGTATTTTCCTTTTTCTTTGCATACAGTGTGTTCCCTCTATCCTCTCTAGCTATGAGAATATAATGAAATTGTAACAGTGTCTTATGCATCAGATTTTAATATATTTGTTCTGCTTCCAGATTGTCTCCATTTGGGTTTTAGACTTATTAATTGTAGCATTAAGGGTGTTATAGTTTTTCTACTTGCATTTCCAGTGAGTGTCTGCAGTAGAGTTGTTTTTCATAGAAGCAATTGAGTCTAGGATTGGTGTTCAGATATGTATGAGCTGAGGTATCAAAGATGCATCATGCTTGTCTTCCAGTGGATGCTGGTTAATGTATTGCCTGTTCCTAGTTCTTTTCTTTGGATAGGTGATAGCATATCTAGGTGCACAGGTGGTTTGGTAATGTATGATTTGGTTAGGGTGAGTGTGTTGTCATCTTGTTTCATAGTCCTGTTGTAGTGAGGTATTTGACTCTGCTGCCCATTGGATAAGGCACTAGTCTATCAGAGACTTGGGGTACTTTAGGAGTCCATTCAACCCAACATCAATCATTAAAATTTAAATCTTTTCCCTTTCATGTTGGAAGTAGTAGTAGGAGGTTTCTTTCTGGTTCTTAGACTCATTACATGCAGATCAGGTTATTGCATGAGGTCATGGTTCATTGGGGTATAAGATACCTACAGGGGTCTGAGAACTATTCCACATTAATGCATCTGCAAGCCTTTTGTTCATCAACTCAAGAAGAGTCATGAGTGTGCAGATGAGGCAATATCCACCTGAGTTAATGTGGAGCTCGAAGTAGAAGGAGGATGTTCTTCATCCTCATCAATTGGCACTTTTTCCTTGGTCAGACTTTGGAGTGAAGACTAACTAGTTTGTCAATCATAGTGTAAACCTGGCACTATGTGGGAATAAGTTTTAAAGCCAACAAGATGGTGACTCCATTGGGGAAGAGTTCTTGATAAACAGTGTGTACCTAGTGTTTCTTTGTGTTGGTTGGAAGAAGAAACAGTGATACATTTTGCTCTCAAGGAGGTGGCGGCTTTGCATGACAAGTTATCTGATGGAGCTTCAAGGTGAGCCCAGGATCTACCCTGCCTTCTAGCCAAAGGGTCTTTTGCTGCAAGTTTCTCCCAGGTACTTCTCAAGTTTTAAATGTTTCCTCATGAGGTGATTTGAGCACTAAGAGAAGGAAAATGGTGTGAAAGAGAGGTTAGCATGCTTCAATGAATAAGAGTTGTAGTTCTGCAAATTTTTGGTGAAGCATGAACATGGGTAGTGGAAGCTTCAGTCTCATTCTTTAGCCCATGAGTGCCCTATCCTTGTCCAGTTGGTGGTCTGCTCTCCCAGAGATCTAAATTATCGCATGGGCACAAGTTACCTATCATCCCCAACCAGAGCCACTGTTAGGCCAATTTTCTGTCATAGCAAAATCTTATGGAAATGGCCTATTTTTCCTTGCAAGTGTTCTTCATTGCCTCCTGCCCTGTGTTCCTTGTGTTGTCACCTTACTCTGGTCCAAATTTCATGAGCTCAATTGTAAGATCTTGAAAGTTAATCAAAGTTTAAGGTCCACGGGAAGTGTTTTCAAAGTTTGCCACAGTGTCGAAAACCCATAGTATTCACAAAAATCCATGATGTTTTCAGTCTGTGTGTTTTCGGCTTGTGTTGTTTTCGACCCTATGCTTTCTTCTTTTATGCACTCATCCTTTGGTGTCGAAAGCTTTGTGTGTTTTTCATCTTTCTCTATGTCGAAAACATTGTGTGTTTTTGACCTTGCACCAGTCTCCTATTTGATGGTTGTTCCCTAACTGTGCAAGTACGATGATAGGTGGGCCCGGGCCTTCAAGGCTCTTCTCTGATAGGCTGTCGCATGGCCTCATGTCATACTTTTCTGACATGCGATCATGCAACCACCTACCACCTGTCCGTGTGGTCCCAACTCTTTGCTGTGTTCGGCTATCAGGTGGTTAAGCTTTCATTCTGCGACTTGGCGACTTGTGATTTTCACTTGGTCTCTTGATTTTGGCAGTGAATCCTTAAGCATTCAGTGATTTGGCGACTATGTTGTCACGCAATCTCTTCATGCCTGGCAGTTAGCGGTTAACATCTGGTGACTTGGCTGGCGGTTAGTCGCATAGTCGCTAAATGCTTGGCGGTTGGTTCGTGGGTCCCAGTTCTTTTCATTGCCCAGAGTCAGAGATCGAAAATCTACAGTCGGCATGTGATCGCATGGAATATTCTTTTCCCATGTGATCATGCACCCATCATCTAATTTGGTGCCGATGGTTTGTTCGTTGTGGGCCCACTGACAGTAGTGGTGATGTGGTGGCTTTGGGTTGGCTATCGCATGATCACATAGCCCGGTCTTTGGCTATGCGATCATGCGATCGATCGACACGTGTCCATGGGGCCTATTGGCAGAAAGGGGGTGTGGTCTCATTGGCGGTGATGGTTGCGGTGGTGGTCACAATTACTATCTGTGGGTTGTCGCATTATCATGTAGCCCATCTCTTTGGCTATGTGATCATGCAACAACAGTCTGCGTCGCAGTTACGGAGTTATGTGCGGCAAGGTAGTTTCACGGGCTATCGCATGTTTGCATAGCCCATTTTCGGGCTATGTGATCATGTGATAGGGTGTCACATGTCCTTGGGGCCCATCTGCAACTGTTTGGTGGGCTCTGTGTGGTGGTGTCATGGCAGTTTCCAGTTGGTCCCAGTTGACAGGTTTGAACGCGGGCCCAGGTGGAGGTTTCTTGGCGGTGATTTAATAGCCGGTGGGGTGCATGTTTGTGGCTTGTCGTATGTTCTCGTGAGCTAGTTCTCTAGCTTGCAAACATGCGACATGCCCTTTTGTGGCTGCGGTCTAGTGTCAGCGGTGGCGGTTGTGGCAGGGTAGAAGATAGCGGGTGGTCGCATGTTCGCATAACTCATTTTTGAGTTATGCGATCATGCGACCAAGCATATTTTATAGCTCATTTTCCTATGGTTGTGGTTTCTGACCACACAGTTGTGAGACTGGGGGTGAGTGGTTAAGAAACATCAAACCCGCGCAATGCAATGTGACCGTTGCTTTTCAAGTTCAAATTCTGTAGAGAGTTTTGCGACAGGGGGTACCAAATTTATGGAATTGAATGCAGAAGTGACCCTGTTCGGTGAGATGTGACTGGTTTTCTAGTCATTTCTTGGCTTGGTTGGTGAAGGCTATGCCCTAGCTGTCCATAGCTTGTTGCAACCTATCATGGGTTTCCAAGGCAGCTAGTGGTTTTTAGTGTTGAGTTTTTGTCTTTGTCTGGGTTCTTTTCTTCCACTGTTGTGGGGACTGGTTCCGTGAGTGTTCTTCTTGTCATGTATTTTCCTTTTTCTCTGCATACAGGGTGTTCCCTTTGTACTCTCTGGCTATGAGAATATAATGAAATTGTAACAGTGTCTTATGCATCAGATTTCAATATATTTGTTCTGCTTCCAGATTGTCTCCATTTGGGTTTTAGACTTATTAATTGTAGCATCAAGGGTCTTATAGTTTTTCTACTTGCATTTCTAGTGAGTGTCTATAGTAGAGTTGTTTTTCACAGAAACAACTGAGTCTAGGATTGGTGTTCAGATATGTATGAGCTGAGGTATCAAAGATGCATCATGCTTGTCTTCCAGTGGATGCTGGTTAATGTATTGCCTATTCCTAGGTCTTTTCTTTGGATAGGTGATAGCATATCTGGGTGCATAGGTGGTTTGGTAATGTATGATTTGGTCAAGGTGAGTATGTTGTCATCTTGTTTCATAGCCCTATTGCAGTGAGGTATTTGACTTTGTTGCCCATTGGATAAGGCACTGGTCTATCAAAGACTTGGGGTACTTCAGGAGTCCATTCAACCCAGCATCAATCATTGAAATTTAAATCTTTTCCCTTCCATGTTGGAAGTAGTAGTAGGAGGTTTCTTTCTAGTTCTTAGACTCATTACATGTAGATCAGGTTATTGCATGAGGTCATGGTTCATTGAGGTACAGGATACCTACAGGGGTCTGAGAACTATTCCATAGTAATGCATTTGCAGGCCTTTTGTTCATCAACTCAAGAAGATTCATGAGTGTGCAGATGAGGCAATACCTGCCTGAGTGAATGTGGAGCTCGAAGCAGAAGGAGGATGTTCTTTATCCTCATCAATTGACACTTTTTCCCTTGTCAGACTTTGGAGTGAAGACTAACCAGTTTGTCAATCATAGTGTAAACCTGACACTATGTGAGAACAAGTTTAAAAGCCAACAATGCCAACGATAGTGTGATGAATAGTCTAAGATCAGAACTAAGATCAAAATTTTTGAAGGAGACATGGAAGTATATGATGCAGGAGCATCCTGGGTGTAAGAGCAATCTTGCATCACCCAAAAAAAAAATTTCTATTTTTGTATTCAATAAGGGCTATCTTGTGCAGAGCTACTTTTTATGGAAACTTGCTATTTTTAGTAAGTTGGTCTTACAATGTTAGAATGTTCTAATTTTACATGTGGATGTTCATCTCAGTCATATCAGCCTGCCAGCAAAGTTTCATGGCTAGATCAGGTCTAGTTTTGAAGATATTGAAGATTTTCGGTATTGGCAGCAGGGTAGAGAAACTTTGAACTCAGTTTTGAAGGCTTTAGAGGCCCTAGATGAGGTCAAAAAATTGGGTGACAAGCACTTTGTGTGGGTCAATCCTGTAGAGCACTTCGTGGCATTTCTGAAATGGGGTTGTAATAGTCAATCGGGTCAACTGGTGATGACTTATGGTCTCCGAAAGTTGGGCCACCTAAAATGGTGGAAAATAATTTTCTTTCAAAATTTTTGTTCAGGTTTCAAAACTCATTTTGAGCTGACTTTGATTCTGGGTATTGATTCGAGGCTTTGTCCTATAGAATATTGTAAGGGAATGCCCATGTGGCTTTGCATATTGTAATTTTGAAAGTTTGTAATTCCACATTTGTGGAGATAATAAGAAGCCAATTTTCTATTCTTGCATATTATAGTTGTTGTTTCTCTATTTCTGTTATGTGTTTGTAGTATTAAGGGGAGCACCCTTCATCAAGTGGTATCAGAGCAGGAGTTCTTGAGTGTGTAAACAGATTGCCGACTGTGAGGTAGTTTGCACCAGGACCGTGGTTAGGGTTTCAACGCACATCATGAAAATGCCTCCATGAAAAGAACGTGGTGGAAGAGCTGGTGCTGTGACACCTGAGGTTAGAGAGCTGTAGAGACAAGTACGAGCATTGCAAGAAGAGATTCGTAGAGGAATGAATCTTAATGTCAGAGATGAAAGCGAGGATGATGCCGAAGAAGAATATCAAGAAGGAGAAGCCGAAATTGTAAGCCAGGAGGAAGAATGACTTTTTCGGGCGATTTTCAAGATTGGGAAAAGACCTAAGATTGAGGTTCCTACATTTTCTAAAAATCTTAACCTAGAGGAATTGATTGACTGGATCAATGAATGTGAGAAATATTTTGAGTATGAAGATGTTGAGGATCTTGATAGGGTCAAATTTGCGAAGGCCAGACTGAAAGGTCATGCGAAGATCTGGTGGCAAAAAATTCAATTGGAGTGAAATAGAAGAGGGAAAGATAAAATCACAAGATGGGATCAGACGGTGGATAAATTAAAGTGACAGTTCATTTCTATTGATTATGAGCTTGACCTACTAAAAAAAATGAAAAGTTTGAAGCAAGAAGGAAGATCTGTTCAAGAGTATACAGAAGAGTTCTATCGACTCCTCATTAGAACAAGCCATGCAGAAGCTGATAAGGAGAAAGTTGCTTGATACCTTAATGGGCTAAGGCCAAGCATTCAGGAGGAGTTGAATCTGGTTCGAATGAACAGTATTGAGGAGGCATACCAGTTTTTCCTAAAAGTAGAGGAAAAGATGAACAAGAAGTTTGAGAGCAGACAAAATGGAAGAGGTCGTGGTGAAAGATCTGGTGGACGGTCATATGGTGGCCAAAATGAAGATCTGAAAAAGAAGGATGAGGCCAGCAGTAGCCAGAATTAGAGAGGAAACAATTCCAATTCCTAAAGAGTTTGTCTTGTATACTCATCATCAAGCTTTGCAATATTTGAATAGTCAAGGAAAGTTAAATCAGAGGTATTTGAAATGGGTTGAGTTTTTGCAGAGTTATACATTTATTTTGAAACACAAAAGTGGAAAGTTTAACAGGGTTACAGATGCTCTTAACAAAAGGCAACTATTTCTGACAGAGATGCAGATTAAGGTGGTTGGGTTCAAGGAACTCAAGAATTTGTATCCAGAGGATCCTGATTTTGGTGGAGCTTGGAAAGCTTGTAAAGAACCTATTACTCTAGATAGGATGAAGTGGCTGGATTTTATCATCCAGGATGATATGCTATTCAGAGGGAGTCAGTTGTGCATTCCAAGAAGTTCTATGAGGGAGAATCTCATCAAAGAGAAGCATAATGAAGGATTGGCTGGATATTTTGGTCATGATAAAACCCTTGCTTTGGTTAGTGAAAATTATTATTGGCCACAGTTACAGCAAGATGTGAAGAAATTTGTACGGACTTGCAGAGTATGTCAGATGGCAAAGGGAGTGAAGCAGAATATAGGGTTATATCAGCCATTACCTATACCAGAGAAGCCTTGGGAGGATATCAGTATGGACTTTGTTCTTGGTTTACCAAGGACACATCGGGCACATGATTCAATTTTTGTAGTAGTTGACAGATTTTTGAAGATGGCACATTTCATTCTTTGCAAAAAGACTAATGATGTTGTTCATGTAGCAGAATTGTTTTTCAGAGAAGTAGCGAGACTACATGGTTTGCCAAAGACCATAGTTTCAGATAGAGACACTAAGTTTGTTGGATATTTTTGGCATACATTGTGGAAGAAGTTGAAGACAGATTTGAAGTTCAGTTCATCACATCATCCACAGACTGATGGACAGATAGAGGTGGTGAATAGAAGTTTGGGAAATCTGCTGAGATGTTTGGTTGGAGATAAGCCAACAGGATGGGATTGGATTTTACCACAGGCAGAATTTGCATACAATAATTATGTCAATAGGAGCACTGGTAAATCACCATTCCAGATTGTATATGGAAGTAGTCCAAGAAATGCATCTGAATTGAGAAAGATAGATAAAGGAGAAATAAGTAGTGCGGAAGCTGAGGATTTTGCAGAGCACTTGAAGAACATCCATGAGGAGGTGAGGAAGCATATTACCAGGATGAATGCACAGTATAAGGCTAAGGCAGATGAGAAAAGGAGGCATAAGGAATTTCAGGTTGGAGATGAAGTCATGGTTCATTTGCGGAAGGAGCGATTTCAGGTTGGTACATATAACAAGTTGAAAATGAAGAAGTTTGGGCCATGTAAGATACTAAAGAAGCATGATTCAGGAAATGCATATGAGGTAGACTTTCCTAGTGAGATGAATATTTCACCAGTGTTTAACATTTCAGATTTGATAGAGTATCATGAAGGAGGTGTTGAAGATGAGGTTGCAGCAGCACAGTGGAGTATTCCAGCAACCAGTTCAGATATCAAGGAGATTGAAGACATACTAGATAGGCGTGTTGGCAGAAGCATAAGGAACAAGACATATGAAGAGTATTTGGTGAAATGGAAAGGATGACCTATTGAAGATTCATCATGGCTAACAAAGGAGGAGGTTAACCATCTTGGTTTTCCTCTGCACACCTGAGTTGTGATAGGGTCACTTCTCAAATTACCTCGGGTGTTTGATGCAAGAGCATCCTGGGTGTAAGAGCAATCTTGCATCACCCAAAAAAAAAAAATTTTCTATTTTTGTATTCAATAAGGGCTATCTTGTGCAGAGCTGCTATTTATGGAAACTTTCTATTTTTAGTAAGTTGGTCTTATGATCTTGAAATGTTCTAATTTTACATGTGGAGGTTCATCTTAGTCATATTAGCCTGCCAGCAAAGTTTCATGGCTAGATTAGGTCTAGTTTTGAAGATATTAAAGATTTTCGGTATTGGTAGCAGGGTACAGAAACTTTGAACTCAGTTTTGAAGGCTTTTGAGGCCCCAGATGAGGTCAAAAAATTGGGTGACAGGTGCTTTTCACGGGTCAAGCCTGTAGAGCGCTTCGTGGTGTTTCCAAAATGGGGTTATAATTGTCAATCGGGTCAACTAGTGATGACTTATGGTGTTCGGAAGTCAGGCCACCTGAAATGGCAGAAAATAATTTTTCTTCAAAATTTATGTTCAGGTTTCAAAACTCATTTTGACCCGACTTTGATGTAATAAATTGTAAAATAAAATAATTCTAAGTTTGGTCGTCCCTTAGGGCTAAATTTTTGGAACCTTCTCGGGCGATGGGAATTGCCTATATAAAGAAGGCCCGTAGTGTTGTCTAGGGCAGTTCTGGGTAGTAGATCTGGGTATTGATTCAAGGCTTTTTCCTACATAATATTATAAGGGAATGCCCATGTGGCTTTGCATATAGTAATTCTGAAAGTTTGTAATTCCACATTTGTGGAGATAATAAGAAGCTAATTTTCTGTTCTTGCATATTATTGTTGTTGTTTCTCTATTTCTGTTATGTGTTTGTGGTAGTAAGGGGAGCACCCTTCATCAGTATATTTTTTCAAAAATATTGGCATTGATGTTCAACTTTTAACATCTACCAAAGCCAAAAAGGGCTTTCATAAAAAATGAATGTTACATCAAAAAGTTGGATCTCGATGTGACATCTATAAAATTTACTTTGAAATAAGATGATATCAATGTAGCATTAAAGATACACCAAATGAGAAAAGAATTTTGGAGAAAGCACTTGTTTCATAAAAATGTGATAAAGTCTTCTAAATAACTTCCTAGACAATTGATGTCACCATCAAAAGATCTGAACAACACATTGTGCCCATGATTAAACATAACAAATGCTATTGATAAGAGATTATAAACTTTGATCAATAGAGAAAATATCATCGATGAAAGAATAAGTCCTAAAGAAAGAGCACATCAATTTCACAAAAAGTGAAGATAGATTGAAATGTAATTATCAACAAGATACACTAAAGTTTCATCAAAAGTATGTTTTCCAAAGAAAATTAAAGAATAAATTAAAGACATGTTACATCTTGGAGAGATAAAAAGTTTTATTAATAATATAATTATTGATTAGGCATGGTACTGTCTCATTGATAATGTCAATCAAAGATGAAATATCCATTGTAGATATCTAATTTCACCAAAGATCAAACTAGGTTTTTTACAAATAATACAGGAACCAGAGAACCTTATTGATGATAATTCTATACTTCTTACCAATTATTTGAAGGAATAAACCTCATTGATACAAATCTTATAAGTCTCTTCAATTAGCCATAACTAAGCATCGAAAGGATAAAATGATCCATAATTGAGCATCAAAAGGAGAAAATGAGGGGTATAACAAATCAAAAAATGAATTCATAGGTCTCTTTGACACTACAAATAATAACATAATATCCTGCTAAAAAAAAGTAACAATCCTTGTTAAGTGTCATGTCAACATGGGATTTCAAATTGGAGTATTTAATGACAAATTTTATAATACTTCAAGTCTACACAAATAAAATCATCCTCCACTATTTAATATTGTTTCTTTTTCTTGTGTTACATAATTTACATACTGTAGCGATATTGAAGAAGGCAATAAGCACAATGTAAAATATGAAAAAACAAATTGTAGAGAAATAGTCTAAAATTGTTCACATAATCCAAGTGGGTTTCTAAAATAAACTATTTTTGGTATCTTATCTCTAAAAAAAACAAAAGTGGAAGGAACATCGAAGAAACCTAGGGAAAGGAAAAAAAGGATCAACTCCAACAATTAGAAACTATTGAGTAAAATAAAGAAAATAGACATAAGATAGAAGAGAGGCATTTGAATCAGGATTTGATGGAATAATTTCCTAACTCTGGCCCTGATAGTTCATATTTTTTCCCTTCTAAAATAACTTTAAAAATGACTCTTTAATGCCCATAATGAAAGGTAAATAAAGTAAGAGTTGGATAGATTTTGATTAAATCAATAATTTTCCTATAAATTTTAGAGGCACATCTCCCTCTAATGATAAAATTTGGGTTTTCTGGGTATGATTTTATCCATAAATTAATAAAGGGAAACTAACATCTACACATAGCTATGACACAAATGTATAGTAACAATTTTGAATAGGAAATAATTACAAAACACTATCATGGCACAAAACTTAATCTGTAGTCAAGGGAGAACATGAAAAATCCTTAGATTTCCACACATACATTCCTATTAAAATTATAATTGTAGAGAAATTCATGATGCAAATTTAAATTCATTTGAAACACCAAAAATAGTTACATCAAAATTTATTTCTCTTCATATATTCCCCTTCCACTATTTTCTATCAAGGCTCATATGTATAGAAAAGAGAGCATTACTATTCAAAATATAGAGTAATGGTCTTGAAAGAAATCAATATCATGTAAAGAATAAAAATAGTTATAGTTACATCAACCCAAACATTACCAATTATCAAGATTCTAAACACACTACAATAGGCATAACCATTAATTAGGGCACATAGGAGCTAGTTTATCTTCCAACTAAACTTCCATGAAAAGTTGATGAAGCTTGACATTTGTCTCTTCTTCTTCCAAGATGAAGATATCTCTATAATAATTCATGTAGCAAGTCTTCTCCTTCCCTGCTAGATGGTGTAATTTGGATATCATGTCTAGTTGGTTCTCCCAAGGTTACCCCAAATCTTATTGAACCATAAACATAGATTCCTCATTCCACTCTTTGTAATCACTTGAAGCACCATTTTGAAAAATTGGTCATTTTCACTTATAGAAGAGAATTAGCTTGAAAAAATCACCACCTATCTTGATAAAAAGGTTTATAAATTTATTTAATACCAATGGAAGATGATAATAATTATTATTTGGAGAAATGTGTTTCCATCTTAGTAAGACAATTCTGTTACACTTTAACATTTAAGGAACTATACTTTATCAAATTCAAACAAATTTTCATGGAAATATGAGCCTCACATGTTGGTCGAGAGTTCATATATCCATTGATCTTAGATATATAAAAAAATTGGAAAATCATAGAACATTGAAAATAATACTTCTTTTGCCACCAAGATGAAAATGCCTAACCTCTCGATACACTTTTCTCATGTAAGGTGATCACAAGAAATAGAAAATTTTAGACTTGTCTTAAAACTGCTTTGGGCATGATAGCATGTAGGATTGGGATGTGAAATTTTTTTAGAATCTAGGATTAAAGTTTACTTGTTCCCAATCTTTAGATAATGTGCAATAACTTGACTTGGCATGGGGATTTTGGGATTCAAAAGTTGTTTTTTAGACCTTCAGTAAGACCATCATTAATGGGTCACATTTTTACAATTTAAATATGAGTAGGTCTCAAATTAGGGGTAACAACATGATCGAAAGAGGAATGAAAACTTGAAGGGATGAAGAGAATCTAGAACTCTAAATAAAGACCAGTGTATAGTCCATTGGGTATAGAGTCAAAGGAAAAATATAGGGAGTTGCATAAGCAGGAAGGTAGAGGGGAATTGGACACAAAAATGAACAATCCAAAAAAACTAGATCTATAACATGAAAAAAATTTATTCACAAGAAAACAGGACATGAACACCCTACTTAAACACACTAACTCAAAAGAATTCAAATGAAACCATTAACACAATGGGAAAAATAGGATCCAATACAAAAAATAAATGCATACCTACAAAGAAATTTTGAACATAAGATTGGTATGAAAACTAAATAGAGACTCATGAAAATAGTTGTAACATGGTTCAAGGAGTCATGACCATAGAATGACCTTTCATCACAAATTTATGGAATTTCCAATAAAATGGTTGTATCACTATGCTTAGGATGAGAAGAATCTAGACAATGATATTTATTGCTCACATCATTCTCCTCGTGATTATTAGCACATTTATCAACCTTGCAACAAGTTGTACACATTGTATGTAATGCCCCACTAGGGAACCCAAGAGAACTTAACCTAAACATGCATCTAAGTTTGCAGAATAATTTTTTTTTTAAAAGTTAACAATCAACAACATCAAAGTTTTACAATGCGGAAGCAATACAATGACACGAACAACTCACATAGGTTACAACTCTCAAGGATTCCTTGATGAAGTTTACGTTAACATTAATAAATTAATTTAGATTAGGATCAATTACAAAACTCATATAAACAATGAAAGATAAAAGAAACATCACATCAAAGATAACATAAATACAACTAGTACCATAGGGTATCCATAAACCTACATCCACTGCACATGCCATAGGGTATGTAATACAATAACAGAAAGAAGTACACATGATATCTCTGAATAACTGATACAAAGATACATGACTACAAGAAGAAGAGAAAGAAGAACACATCTCCATCAATGAAGATCAAGAAGGAACAACTGCCACAGGGATCATCCAGCACTGGTACACGAACGTCTGAATCTCAAATGGTAAAAGAATCACTACCACCCGACCTTGTGAACCTAAATGGTCCACTCCCACCGTGCTGAGGAGATAACAATAGATCCCACTCGAATAACAAACATCAAAAAGATCAAGCTAAGGAAAAGATCCTGAAAGCTCTCTACTCAAGGTGTACAAAAGAAAGTGATAGGTAAGATTCACTAATCTAAAGGCATCCAAAAACATGAAGAATAACTATGGAGGAGGCTTAGGCTACATACTATGGGAGTGTCATCACATGGATGACTACTTGAGTTACCTTGGACTGGTCTCTTGACCCTGGACCCTCAAGCGTCTATCAGGCTGAGTTACCCTAGACTGGCCACTCTGGACCCCGGACACTCAACATAATCCATGCAGAACTAGAATATCAATCTTGTATTTAATGTTATACCCCAAGTTTTAATATTATGTTATCACTTATTAAATCAACTTATGATAGGTTACCCTGGTACTGGCCCCTTTTGAGCCCCGAACCTCTATTGTAAGCCAGTCCCCTAAGATGCACCTACTTAACCTCTCCTAGGCTCACAAATTTCAAATAGATCAATTGGGTATACTACCAAGTAATCTCAGCTCTGGTCTCACACATAGGAACTAGAACAGATTACAAAGATACTGATATAGAGCAACATGAGACCATATGATCAATCAAGTGGTGATCAAAAAGATACACACACATCAAACATAATGTAGAAAACATACACAATTGGCACACACCCGGCCTCTATTTTTCCCCTAGGTCATCTAGTGCCTGATAACTCAATAAGCAAAAGAAGACACTCCAAGAATGAAGAATACAACACTCACGCCATAAAGAACTAAAATAGATCCATAAGCATTTAAATTTCCCATTGAACATAATTGAATTCACATATAGAAATGCATAAACCAAATAAGAAAATCTGAACATAACATTACAATATTTCCATAAATAAAAGAATATTCCCTATAGATTACCTAGGGATCTAATGAAGTAAAAACACCCAACTTCAGTAAGAACATAACACTTATCAATTGATTATCTCAAATTTGTGCACGATCTCATAAAATTAGATATATATCCCTATATGAATAGAATTGTAAAGAAATGGATTTAGTCTAATCGAAACTCTATATTGAGTAAATGCAACAAACTGTGTAATTTAATATGCTATTGAATCAAGTTAATACATAATAACGTATTAAATAAATAGTTTGAAAAAGAGCTAAAAACAATATCTCTTTGAATGACACAATTTAAATAAATGTTAAACAAAACTTATTTAACCATTATTAAATTGCATTCAATAAAATCTATAGTCAAATTAGAAATTTTCAATATTAAATTATCTTTAATATTAAAATTTCTAAATAGTTTATAATTTGATACACTAAATAAATCCACATCACAAAATTTAAAAGGGATAACATATAAATTAAATGCTATTTAGTTAAATAACAATTAATAAAATTTAAAAGAATAATTTTGATCTATATAATAAATAAATATAACGATTTATAAATTTTTAAAAAAATAAAATAAAATTTAAATAAAAACTAAACTTTTAAAAGAATTTAATAAAAATTAATTTAAAGAGAATTAGGTGTGGGGGTGGCCCATGGCTCCTCTCCTAGCACCCTACGATAGAGCCTTGCCCATAGGCTCTGTCATGACAGTCCCATAGGGGTTGCGCATGGCAAACCCTATGGGCCCGTGCGTCAGTCCTTAAAGGACTACGCACACCCAAGGGAACCATGTAGGGGGGGTTGGGGGGTTTGGTAGCCCCCACCCCCTATTTAATATTTTTTTAAATTTTTTTTTATTATTAATAAAACAAACTTTCAAACACAAAAAAAAATAAAATTTAATATATATTTTTTTTAATAAAGGGAAAAAAAATTATATTTATTTTCAAACTCATTTTACTATAACCATGTCATATAATTTGTCTTTTCTATTGACTGGTTACTCTTCTTTTTATATGTTGACTGTACCCCTTTTCCAACAAGCACAAATTTAACCAGAATAGGATTTTTTTTAACTTTAACTGTATTTTTTTAACAGTAGGTAAAATATTATCCAGAAATGACTTTACTACCAAAATTGGATTTCTTATAACAAAATTATTTCCTCTAATAGGGGATTTATTTAAATCAAAGTCTATAGTTAAACTATAGGCCAAATCTAATTTATTGTTTTCTAGGAAAACTATGAATAATTATTTAACGAAATTTTGCCAGAGTAATAGTACGATGCTAAATAATAATAAAATATAAGAATCAAGTATACTAGGGTTTCTAATTACCTAGATCTAAGATAAACATAGATCTACCAAAAAGAAAGCATAAAAATCTATACAAACACAGAAAGACAAATAGATTTGAAAATAGAGATAACATGCAAAATTCAATGCCTACCTCAGATCCAATGCCAAAAACTGAAAATGAAAACCCTCGTAGATCTGAAACCAAAAATTCCTCTAGAATTCAACCCAGTTTGCAGATCTAAAAACTATGTAATAGATAGGTACCCGATCCAGATTGCACAAAGAAGTCAAATCAACAAGCAACCACAACAATCCAAAATCCCCAAAATTCAAAGCCCACAAGCTCTCCCCAAAAATCTTCTCCAAAACCTGTCTAATCTCCAAATGAATGCCATTTCCCCTATTAGGGATTCAATTCCCCATTTCATGCAAATCCAAGAGATGACTCAACAGTTATCTCCTAATGAAACTCCAATTCCAATTTTGAAAGAAAATCCTAATTAATAAATTAAAATAACTTTATTTTGCACAACTCAACTTAGACTTCTAAAAACAAGTTGTTTACTTTTTGAAAATAAATCACTTCCAATAATGCACATGTTATAATTAAAATTCATTATTAAATAGATTAATTATTTAAAGCATCCTAGAACATGCAATTAAATATTTAATTATTTAATAATACACACAAACATAATTAAATCTAATTTGATTAAATAATCAATTAATTACAAATAATCAAATAATTGACTTTAGATTAATTTTCCCAATTAAACATAGGAGCATAATTAATCATTAAATTCAACTATAATCATAACATTAATAATCATATAAAATCACCCACAAGCAATAAATTACTGAAATCAAAATGACCTAAAACCAAACAAACTCAGGAGAAGGGTTCCATGAATTCCTGTCAACCAGATGAATTTGGATAGGGTAGTTAGACCGATACTTGTCCCATCTTAGGACAATTAGGCTTAGGTTAGGGTTTTGGATCTGTGTATTATCTCCCCTCTCTTACCATTTGAGATATTTCGATAAGGCACGCTCATCCTGACAATTCAGGGAAGTCGATGCCTAGTACCTACAAACCTACATACAACACCTGCATATACATACCTATAGATAAATATGTAACAGACAATGGCGGGGATCGACCAATCATGTGGATCTTGCAAGCAAGTAACTATGACTCCGTCCCTCAATCACATCAAGCACGTCAAACAAAAGTAAAAAAAACACATCAACCATACACATGCAAGTATGGGGTCAGTAAAATCATATGCATCAATGATTTCCTAACATATAATCTTTCATCCTAGAGTAATCCTATCATTTATAAAATCAGACTAGGGGTGGGGTACTACATTGTAGGTTTAAGGGAACAATCACCTTTAATAGTATCTTCTTTAACATAAATATTTTCTTGGCATTCTTCTTCTTCACCTTATGGGTCAAGGAAAAGTAGATGCGGATCTTCAGAATGGGGCTCTATATATAGTTGTAATCCATCATAGAAAATATTCAAGAAATCAGTTTGCATTAGTTCATTCATAATAAGATCACAATAGAGACCTTTTGCATCACCATTCCTATCACCATCAATCACAAAATCAAGGTACAATGATCTTCACTACATCCAGGCCATAATTTATGGTTCAAAATAACACAAAGTCACTAACCTTTGTTCTAGGAGAGATACCTTAAAAATTATAGAAGAAAAAGGCATCGACCTTTAGTTCCCCACTATAGTCACTAAAATTCTATTAGTTCATATTTTTTTCCTTGTAAAATAACTTAAAAAATGAGACTTAATTACTAGACTTAAAGACAAAACAAACTAACATTTTCATATAGCTATGACATATACATGAGTAAAAGAATTGAAGTAAATTTAAAGGGATGATATGACACAAAGTTGAATTCATCCATTTTACAATATCAAGGACAAGGGAAGAAATATGTGCTAAGAATTATTTTTTTCCAATATGAACATATAGCCACCATTTTGAATAGGCAAATATCATAGAATACTATCATAAAAAGAAATTTAATATGTAGTAAAGGAAGAACATGAAAAATCCACAACTTTGTACACATACATTCTTATTAAATAATAATTGAACATAAATTCATTCTGCAAAATTCAATTCATTTCAACAACCAACCATAGCTACATCAAAAGTTATTTCTCTCCCCATACTCTCCTTCCCCTTCTGGACATCAAGGATCACATTTATATACATACTGGTAGGGAGGTTGGCAAGGAGCTTATCACAAGCCCTTGCTCTTAGGTTCACCTAGTGACCCTCAAGTGTATCCACCTACACCAATAACCTATAGGATGCATTGGATGGCTCAATCCCCTAGTCTTAGGCCCAACCAATCTACCAAAAGTGATTCATCAACACAAACATAACTTCTTACTACTTGGCTTCTTCATGCACCTAGTGACCCTTAAGTTAGAATAAGGGTATTACACCTCCAATAGAGCTAGGGAGCTTGCAGAGGCAAGAAGGTGTGGGAAAATGTCTTAAATAGTGCCATTTCACATGTTCCAATGTTCACTTCACTCATTCTTCCTATCGATCTCATACTTCCTTTGTAAAATAGGGCTACAAGGAAGGGCTCAATTAAGCCTCCTCTTCGAGAAAGTAGGGCTTTACTCCTGATTTCTTCCAAAGGACCCTACAAAAAAAATTATGAATCCTTTATATGTGAGGTACTATCTCATGGATTCTAGAGGTTTTGGGTCCCTCCCAGGCCGTACAACCCCCGTACTAAAAATTGGTTCTTTTAGTGGAGTTTAAGCCTATTCCTTATTCAGTGAAGTGTTTAATGGTTTTGGCTGATCAAATGGATTGATCAAAACTTGTCCTTGCATCAAAATCTTGGCATGAATCATATCCAAGACCTCCAAATCCTAACATGTAGCTTCCCTCTTTCCTCTGCAAGCTATTCCCTTTCTTCCTTAAATCCTTCCTAGCCGGGCTCACCATGGCTCGCCTAGGGCTGGATTGTAAAAATGTCTTGGATGCATACTAGGTCCCCTCCTTCCATGTATGTTACATACATTGGGTCTAATCACTATCCCCAAAAGGCTGTATAGATTGGATGATGGGATAGTGAGCTAGACCCTCATATTCTCAGCTCACTTGGTAAAAACTAGTGAACCAGGAACTTATTGAAGAATTAAACTAAGCTATAAAAAAATCAATAAACACTAAAGTATTCTCAAAAATTGAAATTAGATCTGCACACTAACACTACACATCCATCAATAGATCAAAAACTAACTCAACATTCCTTCATTCATTCACTATTTTACAAATCTCCTTTAAAAACCAAATTGTGGACACTCTCAAAATAGATCCTCCATACAGTATTCCTTCTCACCTTAGGATATGAGCCCAAAAATTCATAAATAGTCTTAGGTAAGTCTTAGGGGGGATTTAGATCCCTTAAACATAGATTAAGATCTTAAGGCTAACTAGGCCGAGCAACTTTTCAAAAGTTACAAAAGTTGCTAAGCAACTTTTACAACCAAAATGACAACTTTTTACATCTTGCTTCCAAAAGAGCTTAGGAAGTTAAGAAGGGGTCCTATGGTATATCTAGACCCTAAAATTCATATCCAATTCTTAAAACCTCAAAAACAAGGCCTGACATCATATCACACCTGATTTTCCCATGGTAGGAATATGCGACTATCATCTCTACCTAAGACCTTAAAGACTTCATATCCCAAAAGGATCCCACAAACATGGTCAACATGACCTTAGGGAAATCCACACATCAAAAAGACTTGCAAGGTAAACAAAATTGAAGGTGATCCCGCACCATACTCCCCCCTCTACATAAAGAGAATTAAGGCTTATTGGAGGAGAGGATAGAAGTGTCTATGCCAGACTTCTTGAAGTCAGCCTCTTCTACCCATGTTGCTTCAAATTTAGGACATCCCTTCCAGTTGATGAGGTGCTCCATGTATACCCTGTCCCTTTTCTTCTTCTTGGCTCTTGATTCAAGAATGTTTTTAGCTTGTGGCTTCTCTCTAGGAGGGACAACTATATCACTGAGGTCCTCAAGTATATCTCTAGCATCCTGATTGACTTCTAATAATGGTCCTTTAAATCTTATCAAATCTGCTGCATTGAACACTGGTGAGATGTTCAAGTCTATCGGGAGTTCTACCTATTAGAAAGTAAAGTCCACCAAGATAACTAATAAGGGGGGGGGGGGTGAATCAGTTATTTGATAAATATAAATTTTACCAACTTCAATAGATTTTAACCATGTAAGCAATATAACCACCAACCATAGAAAGATATTCATACACAATAACACAATGACACAAGATATGTTGACTAGGGAACTTCTTGATCAAAGAGTAAACCCTGACTCCACATAGCTTCATCTTCAATATCCCAAGTGCGCTAACTCAAATACTATGTACTCCTCTGCTAATCTTTAGTAGATCACTGTGTTGACATCAATGACAATCACGATCATGAATACAACAACTACTACTACAGAATGGATGCTAATACTCCCATAGGATATATTAAACATTCATTCCTAACAATCTCCCCCATTGGCATTGATGGCAACATAGATGAAAAACATCCAATGTTCCATTAATCCAACACTGAAACACTACTGCTTTAAAAAATACTTTCAAGTCCTCTTCATCAATCAAATCTTGCTTCATTTTCCTATTCAGTTCTCTCGAACAGATGGTACAAATGGTTTTTCATGTACACTTCTCCCCCATTGACATCAATGACATAAATTTCATTATTATGTCAAAAACAACTTCAATGCCAAAAGATATTGTTTAGAAAATACATTCACTAGAGTCCTCATGACTTAGCTCAGATACACATACTCCCCCATAGAGGAAGTACCAACATCTGGTCCAAAAGAAAAATAGGGCTCATATACCACTGGATGGATGCAACAATCTGCATCACTTCTCAAAAGTAGGTTGGGGCATAACCCCAAGCATACCTCTTAGATACTCAAATGTATCCTTCAGCAAAGGTTTTGTAAATATGTCTGCAATCTACTCCTTTGTGCTTATGTATTCAAGTTTGACTTCTTTCTCAACAACTTTCTCTCTTACTACATGATACTTTATCTCTAGATATTCTTTGTCTTAGAATGTAACGCAAGGTTGTTAGACATACTAACTGTGGTGGTGTTATCACAATGTATAACAACAGGTTTGACAAATTTTACTCCAATATCCTTCAACATTTTCTTCATCCAAATTATCTGGTTACAATTGTTTACTGCTACTACATACTCTACTTCTGCTATCTCTGTGAAATACAATTCTACTTCTTGCTTAGCCAAGAAACCAATCTTCCTCCAAGGAAAAATGCTCCTCTAGTGGTGCTCTTTTTATCATCAACACTATCTCCCGAATCGGCATCTATATATGCACATAGGGTAAAATTATCAGATTTTTCATACCACAATCCATACTCAATTGTGCCTCTTAAGTACCTCAGTATCCTCTTTACTGCTGCATAATGTGATTCTCTAGGTTCAGCTTGGAATCTTGCTACAATTCCAACTAAATGTGCTATATCAGGTCTTGTATGAGTTAAGTACTACAATCCTCCAATCATAGATCTGTACTTCTTCTATTCTACTACATGAGTCTCATCTGTGGTAGATAACTTATGTCCAGTTACCATAGGTGTTCCAACTAGTTTATAGTTCTCCATTCCAAATCTTCTCCTCCAAAAATAATATCATCAACAAAAATAACTACAACCAACAAACCATTTTCAATTTATTTTATGTACAGGTTGCTATCAGCTGTGCCTTTTGTAAATTCTAATTTTGACAAATACTTATCCAATCTTGTACACCAAGTTCTAGGTGCTTTCTTTAGTCCATATAAAGCTTTCTTTAGTTTACATACCATGTCTCCTTCTTGAGTTAAAGGAAAACCTTCAGGTTGCTCAATTTAGACTTCTTCTTCCAACTCTCCATTCAGAAATGCTGACTTCACATCCATTTGATATACTTTGAACTTCTTGTAAGCTGCAAAAGCCAAAAATATTCTTAATACTTCAATTCTTGCTATTGGTGTAAAAGTTTCTTCATAGTCAATTCCTTCTTGCTATGAGTATCCTTTACATACCAATCTTGCTTTGTTCCTTACTACTTCTCCTTTTTCATTCATCTTGTTTCTAAATACCCATTTTGTTCCAATGACATTCTTATCTTTAGGTCTAGGGACCAATTCCCGTGTCTTGTTCTTTTCAATCTGATCTAGTTCTTCTTTCATAGCTTTGATCCAATGTTCATCTTCACAAGCTTCACTAGTAGATTTAGGTTCAATTTGAGAAATCAAACATAACTATTCTTGTACCTTATTTCAAGTCAAAACTCCTCCGTCTATGCTTCCAATAATCTACTCACCAGGATGATTCCTTGATAAATTCTTGTTAGGTGTCACTATCTTAGATCTCAGTTTAGGTGTTGGTTCTTCAATGATCTCACTGTGGCTTTCATTCAAAAAATCACTGTCAGTTTCATAGAATAATTCAGTAGTCTCAATGTTAGATCTAGGATGAGTTCCTTCATTTGATTCATAGTCAAGCATTCTTTCCTAAATTTTGAACTTTTCATCAACTTTTACATTTGCGCTTTCAGCAATAGTCTTAGTTCTCTTATTTTAACATCTATAAGATTTTCTTTTCAAAAAATATCCAAGAAATATACCTTCATCACTTCCTAGATCAAACTTTCCAATGTCATCATTTCTCTTTATATAAAAATTCCTTCCAAAAATTCTAAAATACTTAACTGAGGGTGCATGTCCAAACCATAGTTCATAGGGTGTATTGTTTGTGTCTGCTCTAATTTGTACTCTTTTCATTGTATACACTAATGTGTTCACTGCTTCTCTCCAGAATATCTTCGCTAAGTCATTGTCAAATAACATAGCTCTTGCTGCTTCAATCACTGATCTATTTCTTCTTTCTGAAATACCATTTTGTTCAGGTGTCCTAGGGGCTGAAAACTGTCTCTTAATACCATTCACTTCACAAAAGGTGTTAAATTCTCTAGAAGTAAATTCTCCACCTCTATATGATCTCAGATATTTAATCTTCATTCCAGATTCATTCTCAACTTTATTCTTAATGATCTTAAACTTATCAAATGCTTTAGATTTTTCTTTAAGAGATGCAATCCACATCATTCTTGTAAAGTCATCAACAAGAATAATAAAACACCTTTCTCCATAGAATCCTCTAGTCCTTGTAGGAATGTTCAATTCTATATGAACAATCTCCAACTTCTTTGCTGATGTAAAATTCTTACTAGGAAATGAGCTTCTCTTATGTTTAGCCATCACACATTCCTTGCAAATCATGTTAGTAGGCTTCATAATTTTAGGCAAATCTCTTACTGCAAGTGTAGTACTCACTTTCATAATGTTATCAAAATTTATATGACAAAATCTTTTGTGCCATAACCAATTGTCATCAATTTTAGTAATTGTTATACACTAATTTTGCACCCTTGTTTCAAGCTCTCATAGTCTTGATAACCTAGTATAACATGGGAATCATCTCCAGGTGTGGAACCTATGCTAACAAAGATGAGACCTCTAGGTTCTAGGCTGGTTCCTCTTGGATAATCACCTTAATTTGCTTCTAGACATGAAAATAAAACTTGAGGGGAAAAGGGATAGAAGAAATGCTCGAAAGGGAAATGACTGAAAGCAAACTACCTACTAGGTGATACACCGAAATTAGGGTATGAATTGCAGCATAGAGGGATAGAATCAATGAAAGCCTTAGGTCTATTAGGTCATAACTTACTGAATAGGCTTTCATAAGTGTTTCATAGGAGGGCCTAAACATAAGACACAACTGTTGGAAACAATTATCTGAAGGAAATTGCTACTCAAATTATGTATTGTCTTTGATGTCACACTATGTCATAGTCAGCAACAATCAGTACCTACCGAGTTTAGTCGGTCTGCCAGGCAGTAAAATTAGTGCTTACCGAGTTCACTCGGTTATCAAAGAAAATTAGTGCTTACCGAGTTCACTCGGTTATCAAAGAAAAATCAGCATTTACTGAGTTTAGTCAGTCGTCAAAGAAAATTCAGTGTTTACCGAGTTCAGTCGGTTGTCAAAGGAAAGTTAGCATTTACCGAGTTCAGTCGGTTATCGAAGGTAAAGGATTGTTGGTGTTTACCGAGTTCCCTCGGTCTCCGAAAGATTGTAGAAAGTTATGGTCACTGAGCACTGTCGGCCCTTGAAGGATTTTTACAAATAAAGTTTCCTTAATTCAGCCGACTGTTATACTAAGTAATGTCAATTTGACAAATCTAAAATCATATAAATAAAAGGTCAAATGTGAAAAATAAACATGAAATACAGCAGAAGATATATAGAAGGAAAGCAGAAAAGGTGTGTGCGAAATTGTGAAGGATGATCAGATATCCTTGAGGTACAGTAGAGATATATTCAATCTAGAAGGATCAGACTTATGCAGAACAAAAATCTGTAATCAGCAAGGCAGTTGCATTATTATACAGGTCATTTTCATTGTTACCTTCTTATCATTGTAATAGTGAATTGTAAATCTCTTAACCGAGTTGGTTTAACAGCCATATTGTAAATCCTCTAACAAGGTGAAAATTCCATTGAATTGTTCTTAAGACCTCTTACCAGGCCACTCCTAGCAGGGTGATTAAATCCTCTAACAAGGTCACACCTAACAGTGTGTTTTGTAACCTTTTACCAGGTTGGCTTCTAACCGAGCATCACTTCAGAAAAGTGAAAATCAATATCTAGATACATTGGTGGTTTTTCCCATATTGGGTTTCCATGTTAAATCTTGTGTCTCTTGTGTTCTTAATTTCTATCTTAATCATATACAAGTGCTGATGAATATCTAAAGATAATTTACTAATACTTTCTGCATCTTCAAAGTTACTGCAATCTATTTACCGAGTGTTTAAACAGATAATATTCATTAAGATATCCTAAGGGATCTGGAAAGAAATAATAGTGAAGTGTTTTATGGTTGACTGATTCACCCTCCCCCCTCTCAGTCACTTCATCCATATTCCATCAATTGGTATCAGAGCATTTGGTGCTTGTACGAAGGGTTTCAAGGACCTAAGCTAAAGATCAGGATGTCTTACAAGAGGGAAATTCTGAAGCTCAACAGAGATAACTTTTCAGCATGGCAAGGTCTCATGCGACTTCATCTGGCTTCCATTGGTGATTCAGGATGCAAATACATTGATGAAGAATACACAGTTCCTACTGGCGCATTAACTGTTGAAGACATTGCAGAGAAAAAGACTCATAACACCATGATGATAGACATTGCATCTGCTCTTAGCTATGAAGAATTTGATGATATTAAAGAATGCACTACTACATATGAAATGTGGATGACACTGAAGAAAATATATGGTGGTGATGTAAATGTGAAAAGAGCCAAAGCAGAAAGCCTAAGAGGACAGTTTGACAAGATGAATATGAAGGAAGATGAAAACATTGCAAAATATGTTGAAAGAATCAAAGCAAGTGTAAGTGCAATTAGAGCTTCTGGAGGAACAATCTCAGATGAAACTATTATAAGCAAGGTACTTAGAACATTACTCCCTATCTATGCAATAAGAGTATCAGCTATTCAAGAAAGAAGATGTGAAACAAACCACAATATAACTTTGGATGCTTTAGTTGGAAGATTGACAGCCTTTGAATTAGACAACTATGACAACTATGTTCCAAGTTCCAAAAATATTGAATCAGCATTTGAGGCCAAGGTTTCACTAAAGAAAAACAAGAAAATAAAAGAAGTTCAGTCAGAAAGTGAAGAAGTATCAGAAGAAAGTTCTGATAGTGATCTTGAAATTGTAGAAGCATTACTTGCAAAGAAGTACTCTAAAGGGAAAGGTAAATATAAAGGTAAAATTCCTTTAATCTATTTTTCATGTGAAGAAATTGGACATATTGCAGCTAGGTGCCCAAACAAGCAAGTCAAGGAAGAGAAGAGAAGTCACAAGTACTATGGCAAAAAGAATTTCAAATCATTCAAGGATAAAGGTAAGAAAACATGTTTTATGGCTAAAGATTCTGATGATAGTGAAGAAGAAATTGTCTTTATTGCTATAAAAGATAAATCTGATGATGATGAAGATAAGATGGCACTTATTTCTCATATAAGCAAAGATGATATATGGATAATAGACAGTGGATGTTCACACCACATGACTGGTGACAAGACAAAATTTGAATACCTAGAAGACTGTGATAGTGGCAATGTAAGATTTGGAAACAATGAACCTTGTTGTATAAAAGGAAAAGGAAGAATATCATTAACCAAAGAACTCATATGTGATAATGCTTATTGGGTTGAAGGACTAAAACATAATCTTCTAAGTGTAGCACAGCTAATCAACACTGGTTTCAAGGTTGAATTCATGAATGGTCAAGCAAGACTGCTGGATGAAAAAGGAAAACTCATTGGATCAGGAAAACAAACAAAAGGTAACTTATTTTATCTTGATCTCAGTGAATATTCATGTTTTATTGCTCAAATTGAAGAAATTTGGCTATGGCACAAAAGGTTATGTCATGTGAATTTTGATAACATGATAAAAATTCAGCAAAGAAAGAATGGTATATACATTACTCAATCTAAATACATTAAGGAAATACTTAAGAAGTTTGGTATGGAAGATTCAAAACCAGTTGGTACACCCATGTGTATTGGACTTAAACTTACTAAAGATGATGATTCAAAAGAAGTAGATCAGACCTTATACCAATCTATGATTGGAAAATTATAGTATGTAGTACATACAAGACCTGATATTGCCTTAGCAATCGGTATAGTAGCTAGATTCTCAGCAAAACCTAAGGAAAATCATATGATGGCAATCAAAAGAATCTTAAGATACTTAAGAGGAACTGAAGAATATGGTTTGTGGTATAAATTTGGAGGCAATCTAGACTTAAAAGTGTTTACTGATGCTGATTGGGCAGGGAACATTGATGACAGAAAAAGTACAAGTGGTGGAGCATTTTTTCTTGGAAAAAGACTGGTATCCTGGACTAGTAAAAAGCAAAATTGCACATCTCAATCCACAGCTGAAGCAGAATATGTTGCTGCAGTAGTAAACTGTTCAAATATTGTTTGGTTTAAACAATTATTAGAAGGTATGAAGGTTGAAATCAAAGAACCAGTTGTTATATTTTGTGACAATACCAGTGCAATAAACATTTCGAAGAATCCAGTGATGCATTCCAAAACCAAGCATATTACTATTAAATATCATTTTGTTAGAGAATTGGTGCAAGACAAGGAAATCAGATTAGAATATATTCATACAAAAGAGCAGATTGCAGATATTTTTACCAAACCATTACCTAAGGATACATTTGTGTATCTAAGAGGTAAGTTAGGGGTCATTCCCCTATCCGAGGCTCACTAAATACAGTTTTAGTGATGCATCAACCAGAACATGATTGAAAATCAACCAGTTGATGCAGCATATTCAAGGAATCATTGCATATGAATCAGTACTTGAGGTACATTAATTTACACCGGTATTATGTGAATTGTCTTTGGCATGTGTTGTCAAAGAGGGAGTGTTTGCTATGTCTTTGCTATTACTTCAAGAAATTTTCAATAGTCAGAAGGAAGAATTTTTAGGAAAAAGGAAGTTTGTTGACAGAGGGAGATTTGAATCTGAACCAAGCTAATTCTTTCAAAATTTCTTATGCTATGACATATTGTGTTTCCATCAATGCCAAAGAGGGAGATTGTTGGAAACAATTATCTGAAGTAAATTGCTACTCAAATTATGTATTGTCTTTGATGTCACACTATGTCATAGTCAGCAGCAATCAGTACCTACCGAGTTCATTCGGTCTGCCAGGCAGTAAAATTAGTGCTTACCGAGTTCACTCGGTTATCAAAGAAAATTAGTGCTTACCGAGTTCACTCGGTTATCAAAGAAAAATCAGCATTTACCGAGTTCAGTCGGTCGTCAAAGAAAATTTAGTGTTTACTGAGTTCAGTCGGTTGTCAAAGAAAAGTTAGCATTTATCGAGTTCAGTCGGTTATCGAAGGTAAAGGATTGTCGGTGTTTACCGAGTTCCCTCGGTCTCTGAAAGATTGTACAAAGTTATGGTCATCGAGCACTGTCGGCCCTTGAAGGATTTTTTCAAATAAAGTTTGCTTAATTCAGCTGACTGTTATACTAAGTAATGTCAATTTGATAAATCTAAAATCATATAAATAAAAGGTCAAATGTGAAAAATAAACATGAAATACAATAGAAGATATATAGAAGGAAAGCAGAAAAGGTGTGTGCGAAATTGTGAAGGATGATCAGATATCCTTGAGGTGCAGCAGAGATATATTTGATCAGGAAGGATCAGACTTATGTAGAACAAAGATCTGTAATCAGCAAGGCAGTTGCATTATTATACAGGTCATTTTCATTGTTACCTTCTTATCATTATAACAGTGAATTGTAAATCTCTTAACCGAGTTGGTTTAACAGCCATATTGTAAATCCTCTAACAAGGTGACAATTCCATTGAATTGTTCTCAAGACCTCTTACCAGGCCACTCCTAGCAGGGTGATTAAATCCTCTAACAAGGTCACACCTAACAGTGTGTTTTGCAACCTTTTACCGGGTTGGCTTCTAACCGGGCATCACTTCAGAAAATTGAAAATCAGTATCTAGATACATTGGTGGTTTTTCCCATATTGGGTTTCCACATTAAATCTTGTGTCTCTCATTTTCTTAATTGCTATCTTAATCATATACAAGTGCTGATGAATATCTAAAGATAATTTACTAATACTTTCTGCATCTTCAAAGTTGCTGCAATCTATTTACCGAGTGTTTAAACAGATAATATTCATTAAGATATCCTAAGGGATCTGGAAAGAAATAATAGTGAAGTGTTTTATGGTTGACTGATTCACCTCCCCCCCCTCTCAGTCACTTCATCCATATTCCATCAACAACCTATGACCTGCAAGAAGACATTCACTTCTGCAACTCAGTGTAGGATTGAGACAAGACTGTTAGGGGGCTGAAGTATACCCACAAAAACATCTAAATCAGATCAAACACAATAACACACACAATTATAGAAAGTAAGAGGGATCAGGAACCCTAAGTTGTCATTGAAAACATACATAGACTTCAATTCATTAAGAGATGAACTCAGACAAGGAAGCATAGGGACATGAATAATTTTCACAAAATACCTCTACAATGTCTAAATTTATCAATGGGAGATTACAAAGAGGAGAAGACCAGAGGGTAGAGAAGATACCATGGATAGCCTTCTGAGAAAGGATGACTTTCTTTCAAAAGTGGACTCTCTCCTTTACAAAATGTGAACTCTTTGAGCACTAAGGCTCCAAAAATACAATATATACATCTCAACTGCACATAGGCAGGAGTCAAAAAACTTGATTAGGGTTACATAGTTTTGCATATAATAATCAAACCCTAACTGCCTTTTTTAGCACAATTACATTATGTAATTCTGAAAATATCCTAGCCGATCAGATATGTCTATATCCTTGCGTGTACATCTCCTTACTGAGTCCACCTGCAGACACAACCGACCTGATCCAACTACCCTTTTGCAACTCAAACCTACCATGAATGCTCAAGTTGGTACTCTCAGTAAGCAAGAAATGACCTGTGATGACTGTGCAGGTCTTCACATCATTTTTCCCAACTGCAACTATCCTGAGAACATCAATTTTATCTACCCATTCTGTCGCAATCGATCACAAGATCAAAATCCTGGCAAAAACCCTGTAGAGAAATATATTTGAATTTAAATATTAACAGCTAGCAGGTGACACCATACTTTTCTTCTATCAATAGCTGTCGTTTAAATCTCAGTGTTATTTTAAAACATGACTATTAGAACTTTTCTTTTTTACTTGGGTACTGCATTGACTGTAGAATTAACCTCAAGTTCGCCTCAGGTTTCCATTTTCCTTTTGGTCGCAGAACCACTAATTGTTTTAATCGACCCCGGTTAAGTTCAATGATGAAGAGATAAACCCTTAGTCACTGATTCGCAAATAATATTACTAACCCTAGGCCCATCCACTACTAGCAGGTGGCGCCATACTTTTCTTCTATCGATAGCCATCGTTTAAATCTCAATTTTATTTTAAAACATGACCGTCAAATCTTTTCTTTTTTACCCAGGCACCGTGTTGACTGCAAAATTAACCTCAAGTTCACCTCAGGTTTCCTTTTTCCTTTCGGTTGCAAAACCACTAATTTTTTTAATTGACCCTGGTTAAGTTCGTTGACCAAGAGATAAACCCTTAGTCACTGATTCATAGATAATCTTACTAACCCTGGGCCCATCTGCCACTTGGAAATCTTTCATTTTCCCTGACCACCTCATCAGCAAACACCTCGACAGACTTCTAACAACGGACCCACTACAACCTTGATTCACATCAGATGGTGGGCGTATGATCTCATAGGGTCAGAAGATTCTATGAGATCATACACCGATTGTAGATCTCCTTTCCAGTGGGACCCCACTGACACATCAGATCCGTTGATGAATCATTGTCATCACATAGTAACCAACCAAATGCAAGCATGTCAGCGCTAGGTAGCACATCGAACCCACAACCCACTTAGATTCTCATTAGATGGTTGTTGCATGATCTCATAGGGTCAAAAGATTCTATGAGATCATACGACCACCATAGATCTTTACCTTTCTGATAGAGCCGCAGACCCCTGACACGGTCCCACTGACACATCCTAACTGTCACCTAGGAGCCAATAAAGAATGAGCATGTCACAAGGAAAGGACCCACCTGACAGAGCCCAAAGATAAACTAAGATCAATGGTTGTCACATGATCGCATGCTCTAACACAAAACCTTGTGAACATACACCAGCCACTAATCGTCTGTAGATGTTAGAGCCTTTGACCGCCAAAAGAAACTGGTCCCACTGACAAGAAATGACTCATTCACTTGTGGACCAATCAGAATACACCACTTGTGCACACCTAGCAGTGGACCCATTTGTTTGAAGAGTTACATCACAAAGGAGAATCAACAGTTGGCACATAATCTCATGGCTCTAACATAACACATGAGATCATACGCCAGCTGTTGGATCGAAATGGTGTCAGAGGGCCGGGCCCAGGAGACATAAAGGCTAAAAATATTAGAAAGGATTAAGTTTCGGGACTTAGGAAAAATTAAAGCGCTAAGCGCTAAAGATTTAGGGAATTACTAAAGTACGTGGACCCTTTGAGACTTTAGTGGCCGAAAAAGGTAATGAAAGAATATAATAGGCCAAAGGGATTTTTTAGGGTTTTCTGCCTGCAATGGCTAGTTTTATGAATTTTTTACCTTTAGACTAGAGAGTTAAAAGGATTGCAGAAGCCAGAGGGTTGAAGTGAAGCTAGGAAATATTTAGGGATGCTTGGCAGGGTTAAAATAGGGACCTGGGGATAGATTTTAGCCAAATTTGTATAGAATAGGAAAATTAGGGTAACATTTTGGTGATTTCTGTTGGATGTCAGCCTGCTAGACATGGAAAACCAGTGGCCTTGACATAATCCATTGGGCATGGGGTCATCTCAAGAACACAAAATTTTGATAGAGAGACAAAATTGAACCAGAAGGATGAACTTGTGCACAGGCACTTCTTGGAAAGTAGGAAAACTAGGATAGAAAATTGGAAGAAAGCAGGAAAACTAACCTACTCTAAACTAACCAATGCAGAATCTGATCAAACAAAACCATCCACTGGTTGGCTGAACTAACTACCCTTTCTCATTAGGATATTTTGCATTAAGCACATAAGGGTAGCTACAAAGACATGAGGCACATAAAAATTTATCAAATGAGGATGAATTGCCTCTTCAAACTTTAGATCAACCTTGCTCACCTGATTTTGAGCATATGAGGATGTCTCAGTAAACTCCTTCTGGGCTACATATCTAATAGGGAAGCCCCTTGAAAGTCTGAAGGCAGGACTTTCCTTGATGGCTTCTTCTTTATCTTCATGGTTTCCCTCCACAATGAATAGCCATGTCAACTCCTCCTCTGTGGACAAGGGACTGTCATCCTCTACCTTTAAACAAGCCAAGAGCTCATCAAATTTGTCAATATCATGAAGTTCTGGAACTAGCTCCAAATCTTGCTCATGTAGCAGTCTCTCAGAAAGAGAGCAATCCAAAACTAGGCCTCCTTCTATAGGCACATAACTTTGAACCTCCACTCCAAGGAATAGGGATTCATCATTCAATTTGTTACAAAAGACCTCTATGATATTGGAAAAATCATACTCTTCAGGGCTTTTGTCTATGTTTTTTTCTTGGAAAATCTCTTCCATAACTTTATCATCCTGCTCAACAAAACTAGGCAGCTCATCTAATAAAAGCATAACATCCTCTTCTATATCAACCTCCTATTGATGGTGAACCTTTTGTTCTGATTGATCTTTAGCCATAGGTAATGGCACAGTCTCCTTTTCATCATCAACAAAGAGGGGTAGCTCATCAAACAAACCAACCAAGAGCTCAGGTTGAGCATCAATCCTCACCTCTATACCCTGTTGGTTCACTTCATCACTCAACACTGATACCTCAGGTTTCCTCTCCCCTTCATCACATGAAAACTCATTTACCACAGGTCCTTGCTCAAACACTAGACTAGTATCTTTGAAAAGACTTAGCATCTGACAGCCAAGAGGAAGAGTCCATTGGGGTATCCACAATACTTCATCATCTTGAGAGACTAGAGGGGGCTCTTGAGATAAATAATTTTCTTGGACGGACTGCCCTTCCAGAGTGGTTGGCTGCATCTCAAGTATAGTTTTCCTTAAAACTTGGGATATGAAATTGAGGGGGCTTAGAGGGAGACATAGAAGGCATACCTATCTTGAAGCTTGGAAAACTAAAGGCCCCAACATCTTGATGTTGGTCTCTTGCAGCTGGCTTTGTCTCAATATAGTCTTTAGGCTGTTGCAGACCACAATAAGGTCGCAATTGTTCCAAAATAGGCTCAGATTTTTGAAGGGTGCTCCTAAAACTTGGAAATGAGAACTTTTTATGCTCTTCAAGTGTAGGCTCTTGAGGCAAATGGGTCCTCCAACTTGGAATTTTAGGTCTAGGAGCCTCTTGTTGAGCAATTTGTGATCTCAACCTTGTTGTCTCAATGTCAGCTCGATGTCTAATCTCTTCTTGGAATTTTTTTATTTTATGATCATCAACAAGAGTCTCTGCCACTTGGTATGGAAATGATCCTTGCTCATAACCCTGAGCTTCCATTTCCTATTGTTCCTTGATCTTAGACACTTGCTTAATCAAGTCAAGCAGTATATTCCTTGTCTCTTCTTGCTCTTTTGTAAAGTTTGAGTTGTGAATCTATTGCCAATTAAGTTGAGAAGGGGAGGGTGGGTGGAAAGCATGATGAGGTAGTTGGCTTTGCATTTTTTGTTTCACCCTTTGTGCCCATGATCCATCTTGTTGGAGAGCCCACTCATAATCTTGTACAAGGGAATAATCATTTGGGGCATGTTGGATATATTGATAGCCTTGTATAGTATGAAAGCTTGGGGTAAAAGAAAGCTTTTGGTGGCTTTGATAAGGCTGATAACTAGCCCATTGAGCATTATTCTCATAATAGGATGGTGGGTAACCTAATTGTCCATAATAGCTTGCCATGTCTACTCATGCAATTAGCTAGAATTTGAATATGAAAGATTTGAAACATACCAGTACTTGATCCTTGAAAATAGTAGACTTTCAAGAGTCACCAGATATGCAACAAAATGACCTCTTCTAGGTCTGTAGTGCATTATCAGCATACCAGTCATAACATATCTTGAACATAAATCTAAACTTTTGGTCCCACTGGGCATGCTAGAATTGTTATACACTACGTTTGCACCCTTGTTTCAAGCTCTCATAGTCTTGATAACCTAGTATAACATGGGAATCATCTCCAGGTGTGGGACCTATGCTAACTAAGATGAGACCTCTAGGTTTTAGGTTGGTTCCTCTTAGATAATCACCTTAATTTTCTTCTAGACATGAAAGTAAAACTTGAGGGGAAAAGGGATAGAAGGAATGCTCGAAAGGGAAATGACTGAAAGCAAACTACCTACTAGGTGATACACCAAAATTAGGGTATGAATTTTAGCATAGAGGGATAGAATCAATGAAAGGCTTAGGTCTATTAGGTCACAACTTACTGAATAGGCTTGCATAAGTGTTTCATAGGAGGGCCTAAACATAAGACACAACCTATGACCTGCAAGTAGACATTCACTTCTGCAACTCGGTGTAGGATGGAGACAAGACTATTAGGGGGCTGAAGTATACCCACAAAAACATCTAAATTAGATCAAACAAAATACCACACACAATTACATAAAGTAAGAGGGATCAGGAACCCTAAGTTGTCATTGAAAACATGCATAGACTTCAATTCATTAAGAGATGAACTCAGAGAAGGAAGCATAGGGACATGAAGAATTGTCACAAAATACCTCTACAATGTTTGAATTTATCAATGGGAGATTACAAAGAGTAGAAGACTAGAGGGTAGAGAAGATACCACAGATAGCCTTTTGAGAAAGGATGACTTTCTTTCAAAAGTGGACTCTCTCCTTTACAAAATGTGAACTCTTTGAGCACTAAGGCTCCAAAAATACAATATATACATCTCAACTGCACGCAGGCAGGAGTCAAAAAAGGTAATTAGGGTTACATAGTTCTGCATATAATAATCAAACCCTAACTACCTTTTTTAGCACAATTACATTATGTAATTCTAAAAATATCCTAGCTGATCAGATATGTCTATATCCTTGTGTGTACATCTCCTTACCAAGTCCACCTGCAGACACAACCGACCTGATCCAACTACCCTTCCGCAACTCAAACCCACCATGAATGCTCAAGTTGGTACTCTCAAGAAGCAAGAAATGACCTCTGATGGCTACGCAGGTCTTCACATCATTTTTCCCAATTGCAACTGTCTTGAGAACATTAATTTTATCTACCCATTCTGTCACAATCGATCACTGGATCAAAACCCTGGCAAAAACCTTGCAGAGAAATATATTTTAATTTAAATATTAATGGCTAGCAGGTGGTGCCATAGTTTTCTTCCATCAATGACCGTCATTTAAATCTCAATCTTATTTTAAAACATGACCATTAGATCTTTTCTTTTTTACTCGGGCACCACGTTGACTGCAGAATTAACCTCAAGTTCACCTCAGGTTTCCTTTTTCCTTTCGATCATAGAACCGCTAATTATTATAATCGACCCTGGTTAAGTTTGACGACCAAGAGATAAACCCTTAGTCACTAATTTGTAGATAATCTTACTAACCCTAGGCCCATCTGCCACTTGGCAATCTTCCATTTGCCTTCATCGCCTCATCAGCAAACACCTTGGCAAAATTCTTACAATGGACCCACTGCAACCTTGATTCACATCAGACGGTTGGCATATGATCTCATAGGGTCAGAAGATTCTATGAGGTCATATGCCGACCTTAGATCTCCTTTCCACTGGGATTCCACTGACACATCAGATCCACTGATGAATCCCCATCATCACACATTAACCAACCAAATGCAAGCATGTCAGTGCCAGGTAGCACATCAGACCCATGACCCATTGAGATTCTCATCAAATGGTTGTCACATGATCTCATAGGGTCAGAAGATTCTATGAGATCATACGACCACCGTAGATCTTTACCTTTTTGACAGAGCCACAGACCCCTGACACGGTCCCACTGACACATCCTAACTATCACCTAGGAGCCAATAGAGAATGAGCATGTCACTAGGAAAGGACCCACCTGACAGAGCCCAGAGATAAAGTAAGATCAATGGTTGTCACATGATCACATGCTCTGACATAAACCCTTGTGAACATACGCTAGCCACCTATCCTTTGTAGATGTCAGAGCCTCTGACCACTGAAAGAAACTGATCCCACTGACAAGAAATGACTCATTCGCATGTGGACCAATCAGAATATGCCACCCGCGCACACCTGGAAATGAACCCACCTATTTGAAGAGTTACGTCACAAAGGAGAATCAAGGGTTGGTGCATAATCTCATGGCTCTAACAGAATGCATGAGATCATACACTAGTTGTCAGATCGAAATGGTGTCAGAGGGCTAGGCCCAAGAGACATAAAGGCTGAAAACATTAGAAAAGATTAAGCCCCGAGACTTAGGAAAAATTAAAGTGCTAAGCGCTAAAGACTTAGGGAATTATTAAAGAACATGGACCCTTTGAGACTTTAGTGGCCGAAAAAGGTGATGAAAGAATATAAAAGGCCAAATGGATTTTTTAGGGTTTTCTACCTACAACGGCTAGTTTTATGAATTTTTTACCTGCAAACTAGAGAGTTAAAAGGATTGTAGAAGCCAGAGGGTTGAAATGAAGCCAAGAAATTTTCAGGGATGCTGGGCAGGGTTAAAACATGGACCTGGGGATAGATTTTAGCCAAATTTGTATAGAATAGGAAAATTAGGGTAACAGTAATCAAACATGTCATCTCAGTAGGATTCAACTAAAATACATTACCACTGGTTCTAGATCCAGTACCAATCAAATTTCCATCTTTGTCTTTTATCACACAAGTTTTCTCAGTAAACCAAACTTGATATCCCTTATCAACTAACTATCCACACTCAAAAAATTATGTTTTGAACCATCCAAAAAGTAGACATCATCAGCATTAGTCTTTCCATGAAGAGTAATAGATCCTAGAGCTTTAATCAAAGAAGTTGCATTGTTTCCAACTCAAACAACTCCTCTATCATAATTATTAAACTTTATGAACTTTTTCATGTCTCCAGTCATATGATATGAAAAACCAGTGTCTATAATCCAATCAAATTTCTTTTCTACTTGAGAAACTAAATACTTTTCTTCCTTAATTTGAATTTCAGGATTTTCTTCTTTAATTGCCACAAATCCTATCTCATCATTAATCTCAGTATCACTTTCACTCAAAGATTTCTCCAAACTAGTTTCAAGTTCTTCATCATTTTCATAGTAACATTCTTTAGATCTTCTAGGATTAAAGTTCTTCCTATACTTCTTAACTCTCTTAGGACATTTAGATGCAAAATGACCATATTCTTGACAAGTCCAACATTTAAAAATTTTCTTATCGTCTAGTTCTCTCTTCACAAGCAAGGAAATACCTTCTTCAATCTTCCTTTCTTCTTCATTTCTAGATCTGCTTCTACTAGCATAATCTCTTCTCACACTGATGCTTCTTAACAAACTAGGGTGAACACTAAGATCACTGAATGTTGTCTCCATTCTAGGTAAGTCTCCTGATAACCTTTGGTTCATTGTTGTTGCTTCCAATCTTCCAAGAAGAGTCTCTCTTGTAAATTTAGTAGTACAAGGTATGACTTGTTCAATCATTTGTGTTGTCTGCTTAAATGTAGGAGTCAATGTCCTCAAAATTTTCTATATCATTTCATTCTCTATCTTTGTTCCTCCACAAGATTTCATACATGCAACAATCTCTGACATTCGACCAATATAGCTTCTAATAGATTCATCTTCCATCATTCGTATATCTTCAAATGAAAATATCCAATTATGTAATCTGACTTTCTTTGCATGTTCATCACCTTCAAAAGTAGAGTGTAAAGATAACCAAATTTCATGAGATATTTTCAAATATTTTACCTGACTGTACTCATTCTCTAAAAGGGCTGACAAAAGTGCTTCTCTGGCAAGTATGTTACACATGAATAGATCTCTTTCTCCATCAATACATGTTTCAATATTATCCTCGCCAATGATAGTCTTCTCATTGTTAGTAATCAACCAATAACCTGGTCTGAAAATAGTAGATGTATCTTAATCTTTTCTTTCTAGCTATCAAAATTTACTCCATCAAACTTAGGCCTATCTTTCTTGAAATTCACCACGGATCTCGTTAAGCTGTTAAAATTTTCCTTCAAGGACCTACTACTCTGATACTAATTGTTAGAAATTAAAGTCCACCAAGATAACTAAGAGGAGAGGGGGGTTGAATCAGTTATCTGATAAATATAAATTTTACCAACTTCAATAGATTTTAACCATGTAAGCAATATAACCACCAACTATAGAAAGATTCATACATAATAACACAATGACACAAGATATGTTGACTAGGGAACCTCTTGATCAAAGAGTAAACCTCAACTCTTCATAGATTCATCTTCAATATCCCAAGTGTGCTAACTCAAACATTGTCTGCTCCTCTGCTAATCTTTAGTAGATCACTGTGTTGGCATCAATGACAATCACAGTCATGAATGCAACAACAACTGCTATAGAATGGCTGCTAATAATCCCATATAATATATTCAACATTCATTCCTAACACTACCTTGTAGGCATTTTTACCATACTTGGCTAGCACCTTACAAGGCCCCACTCTCTTCATTTTCAACCTAGTTGGTATTCCCTTTTGTAGCCTTAACTTGTTGAGATGTACCATGACATGGTCTCCAACTACAAATTGTATGTCCTATCTTGACATGTCCACCTTAGTCTTGAGCTTATTAGTTTCTTCAATGATTGTCTTCTTAACCTGATCCTATACTTCCTTCATGGTCTGAGAAAAACCTCCAGCATGGCCACTCCTATTCTCCATGGCTCCTAGATCTCTGAGCTCACACACCCCTCTTGGATGCATTCCATATACTACTTCAAATGGACTCCTCCTTGTGGTCCTATTTATTCTATCTATGTAGGCATATTTTTCTTGGGGAAGGATCATGTAACATGTTTTCCCATACTCTTTAGTGAGGCATCTCGGTAGATTGCCTAGTACTGGGTATGTGCAGGATCATGGTATGCCAAAAAGTGGCGATGTGAAAAAGAAGTCCTGATTGATAGAATCTTTGAAAAACAACTATATCTTTCAAACAATATAAATTTTTTTAAATCTAAAATATACATCATATTCTATGCTTCACTTAATACAATAATAATAAACAATTCTTTCAATTTGATGAAGTTTAGACTAAGTTAAGGTGGTCAGACATGAGAGTTTTTATATTCTTAAAAATTTGAAGCATAAAAATCATAATTAATTATTTACTTGGAAAAAAAATATAAAAAAATATACATCACATCCGGACACGAGTCTACTACTTTTATCTAGAATCTTATAAAAATATTATTATTTGATTTTGTTTAATGTGGTCAGACATACACCTACTTGTTATCTTTCTAGTCCTGATTGATAGACTTATTGAAAAATAGCTATAACTTTCAAACTATATAACATTTTTTAAATCCAAAACATGTGTCACATTCTATGATTTTCCTACTAAAAGAAAAAAAAAGTTTTCAATTTGATAATGTTTAGACTAAGTTAATGTGGTCAGTGACAAGAGTTTTTATATTCTGGAAAAGGTGTAGAAGAAAAATCATAATTAATTATTTACTTGGAGAAAAATTAAAAAAAAACATGTGTCACATCTGGACATGAATCTACTACTTATATCTAGAATATTGTAAAAGAATATTATCATTTGATTGTGTTTAAGGTGGTTAGACATACACCTACTTATTTTTTCCTGAAATTTTTGTACTACTACATTGAAATTTGAAATTTTCAACATATAGAATAATTATTTTTCAAAAAAGGCCTAGTATCTTAGAAACTAAATTCAATTTTCTACACATTCTCTTCTTACATATTTTTGATATAATATTTATAACTTGTTCAAATTTTTATGTCAACTTGCCTAAACCTGATTTTTTGAATTTTCATTGCCACTTAAGTGCCTAGTTTGGCATACCATGATCCTGCACATACCCTACCTTGTTTATTAGCTATGTCTACCCATCCATTTGGTGATGGTATGCTGACCCAAAGGATAGGTTTTTGCCTAGTCTCCTCCATAGAGTCTTCCAAAAGGGACTCATGAAATTCACATCCCTATCAGACACAATGCTTAACGGCAAACCATGAATCCTTACAATTTATTTGAAAAATAAATGAGCTATGTAACTTGCATCATGAGTGGTCCTACAAGGAATAAAGTGACTCATTTTATTGAATCTATCCACCACTATGTAGAAACTATCCAGCCCTATTTTGGTTTTAGGGAGACATACCACAAAGTCCATGCTTATGCACTCCCATGGCCTATTTGGAATGGGAAAAGGTTGATACAAACTTGGATTACTGGCTCCCCCTTTTTCTTTCATATATACCATGCATTGTTATACATACCTTCTAACATCCCTTGGAAACTTGGGCCAATAGTAGAATCTCTATACCAACTCTAATGTCTTGTTGATACAAAAGTGTCCACTCAAACTTCCATTTTTGCTTCTCTTGAATGAGGTTCTCTCTCATTGAGCCATTGGGAACACATAGTTGATTCCCTTTGAACAATAGCCTACTTTGCAAAGTGTATTCAGAGAATGAACTATGAAATTGGTTTTCAAATTCAAAACATACCTTTATACCTCAGAGAAGTCTTCATCCTCACCATAGAGTCCTTTTAAACTTTCAATGCCAATGCTTTGTAACTGAATTTCTTGTACTGTTAGCAATCTCCTACTTAGTGCATCTTCTACCTTGTTCAAATGTCCCTTCTTATGCTTGATGGTGAAGGCCAAGGCTTGTAAATACTCCATCCATTTCAAGTTCCTATTGCTCAAATTTTCTTGAGTTTTTATGTAGCTAAGTGCCTGATTATCAGTGAACACTACAAACTCTTTAGGAGGGAGCTAGTGCCTCCACTTCCTAAGTGACTGAACCAATACATATAGCTCCAAGTCATATGTTGAATACTTCTTCTTAGCTTCATTAAGATTCTCACTAAAAAAGACTATGGGCCTGCCTTCTTGGCGCAACACTCCTCCAACTGCTATGCCACTTGCATCACACTCCAGAGTGAATAGTTTATCAAAGATAGGTAATAGAAGGATGGGTTTCTTTGCCTTTTGCTACTTCAAATCTTCAAATGCTTTGATGGATTATACTATCCATCTGAACTTACTCTTCACTCCACCCTTGATGGTGTGTAGGACTAATGCACATATGCCACTTGTACACACTAAGATGTGCACTTCTCTAAGTCATTACTTCAAAGGGAATCTATGAATGGGAAACCTTGAGAAAGTGACCTAGAGCTCCCTAGGCATGGAGTCATAAGGATATTAAGAATGCTCTTAGATAGAGCTATTAAGCCTATAACCTTGCTAGTAAACCACACAATGGGAGATTCAATGAGACAAGGGCAAGAATGCCAATATCCTCAAGAATCTTGAAATGAAAATGCAATGCAACTATGCTAGAAATGAAGATGCAAGCTAAGCTATAGAAATGACAGTATTACAAATCCTTGCTAATTAAGCTATGTGAGCTAATCTATAGCATAAAAGAAACTAAGCAAAGAAAGCATAAACATGAAGCTATGATGCAATAATGAAAGCTAGAATGCAAGATGATCTCCAAAAGCTCCAAAGTCTCTAATAAATCCTGCAGCATAAGATTAGTATTCAAAAAGTGGATCCTAGAATGAGAAGAGAGCTCTCCTTTTAAAGGAATTGACAAGGAATGGACCATGGAGATTAAGAGGAAAAAGATTTAATCAAGGGTGGAGCTTGAAAGAAGAACAATCCATGTGCACAAATCTCCTCCAATGAGAAAATAAGAGTTGACTTTTGTGTCCATATGAGACAAAAATGTCTTTTCTTCTTTTTATAAAATAAGAATAATGCTTTATTTGTGCAACTTAGGATAAGAGGAAAAGTGGGGGCTTTTTATTTAATAAAAGGGGAGGAAATTCCTTTTAATTAAATAAGTACTTAGGATAAAATGGTTAGCCCATAGAAAATAATCGAATAAATGATATAAATAGGTTTTAATCAAAGAAATTGATATAATTGAAAATATTGATTCAAGGATTTGATAAATTGCAAGAATGGGGCCCAAAGTCTAGGTGACCATTTTAGGGTGCATACATTTGCCCCTCTTTAACTAATGTGAGATCGATTTGGGATCACATGCAGTCAAAGAATGGAATTGAAGTGTGAGATTGATTTGGGATCACAAAACAACCTAGACATGTGTTCGACAAATGAGCACACATCGGGACAAAGATAAGCTAATTGAAAAAGACAAGGCCAACACCCCTATAAATAGGAGATTGCCAAGTCTCAAATAAGAGATAAGAATCTCAAGGTTCGATTAATAAAGCTGAATCAAGGTTTGAAGTTTGATAGGTACTACCCCCTTGGAATCAAAATTGAAATGAGATAGAGGAGAAACAATAAATTGATAAATCTGATCAAATCACTAGAAATCATAATCGAAGATGAAAGATGATAGGATAACCATCAAGTAGTGAAGATATGCCCCAGTTTGACTAGGTTTGATTGAAAAAGATATAGGATAAAAATGAAGTCAAACCTCAGAAAGATGAGGTGAATGAAAATGAATGAAAGACTAGAAGGTTGAAAGAGATGGGGATGAAGAAATGAAGATGCCCCAGCGAAGATCAAAGGATCAAGCCTTAAATGGTAAGTGAACTGTGCAAAAGAAGGATAGATTTTGAATTGTAATTTTTACTATCAAGATGAACTCAGATTTTGATTTCAATCCCGAAAATGGATCTGGGACATCGACATTAGCTAGGGGTACAATTTTCATGAAATTCTGAGATGTGTTTGAAAATTAGGTCAAAAGGTCAAAATGTTGTATAAGGGGCAAAAAGGGTCATTTTCAAAATCATTTGTCTTATTGTGATTTGAGAATTTTAGAGCTCAGAGAGAGATTATGGCCCAGAAAGTAGTGATTCTGGTCCACACACATCGATTTGAGCACGGTCAGTTGCACAACTGACCTCCTCACTATGGTGCCCTTGTAAGTTTTCAGAAAAACTTAGCTTTTTGAGTCATTTATGAGCTTTTATTGCATTTAAACACATGTTTTTAATGTTTTTGAAATATTTCAAATTCTACAAATGTGAAATGTCATGTGATACTTTTAAAGTATTGCACACTAGTTATACATTATATCGTGTGATACTTTGTAAGCTAAGAAAATATCGCACGACCTTTCAAGAAAAGATCACACAATGCTTGATGAAATGTCATGTGATATTGGGTGAACTATCGCATTGGGTGAAAGTATCACACCACTATGTAACAAAGTATCATAGGATACAATATCAACAAGAAGTATCACACTAGTATAATATGAAGTATCGCATAGCATTAATTTGAACAAGATAACATGGGTCTAGACAATTTTTTTGTTTGTTATGACTTATACTAATTTTAATCATCCATCATGATATGTTTTGACATCTAGCTTGGGGGTTATGGCTTGTAGGAGGCTTTCTAGGCACTGATCATTAGAGCACCAAGAGTAGTGGGATTGCACTGCGTCCAAGATCTTGATGATCCAGGACGAGAAGACTTGCGGGAAATGGGTTTCGGATACTTGTTGCATATGCCTGATATTCAGGAAAACCATGGTTTGCTGACAGCTTTGGCTAAGAGATGGCATAGTGAGAGGCATCCATTACATTGGAGGACATCTATCAGATTTTATGGGTACCTAGCCATGTCGGGGATCCTATGAGTATAATCATGTCGATAAATGATCTTTTAGTATAATGTTTCCAAATGATGAAAACTAACATGATTGTTTGTTGGCATAGGTATATTATGATCAGACCCTGATAGAGGGATGATAGGCCATACAGGACCTGTTCCAGGATGTCATGATTATTGACAAGAATCTTAGCTAGGATTGGTTAGTCAAGGAGTTTGGCAAGGTTTCATGCTTTGTATGTTCTATAGTAGCACAGGCCCTTATTACTGACAGAAGCCAGAGAGGATTCCCACTGGGTTGGGATAGATTGGTTATAGATCTGGTAGCACACCCTCGATAGATGGCATGGGGCCCAACCATCCTAGCAGACATGTACCATGAGTTACATGAGATCATGTACAGGGAGAGTAGGACTTGGGCATGTGGGGCTGTTCTCCCACAGATATGGGTGTGAGAGCACATTTCTATAGTGTGACCAAGAGTACAGCCAAGGGAGTGGAGATGCCCCTATATCTATAGATATACAAGTTTCATTTAACAACCCCATAGCAGTGATGTGACATACTACAAGAGGCTACTGGATGAGCTGACAACCTTCGAGTGGAGACCATACAGGGCCTATGAGCTATGGGGTGATTGGGATCAGGAGTTGGGGTATATGTTATATAGTCGGCCACTAGTTGGGTGACATTCAGAGATTGTGGAATGGTTTGTGATCTCTCAGGTGTGGAGGCAGTTTGGTCACCAGTAGCGGACATCCATGGAGACCACCACATATGCAAAATGTAGGGAGGATGAGGGATTAGGTTGGTTGTCAATGCTGGACTACCAGTAGGCAGTACAAAAGATAATAGGTCTATGCAGGGAGTCTTGGGATTATCTAGCTAATGTGGGGGATGCCAAAGTTGATACAACTTACAAGATAGAGTGCTAGAGGTAGCCATTCCCTAGATTCATAGTGCTAGATGTATACCCACAGGTATAGGGTGGAGATGGGGATGATAGAGATGATGGGGGAGATGGGAGAGGGGGGAGAGGAGAGAGGGGAGAGGGATCTAGATTGGGTGGCTAACGATAGGCATGAAGACACAAGTTGGTGACCTCAGAGGATGAGGCAAGACTAGTTCACTGATAGGTGGATGTAGGATAGGATCAACCTACAGGGGGAGGGGAGGATCTCAGAGCCAGGATCCAAGCTTTAGAGACTAAGATGTAGCAGCTCAGGATTACCATTTCCATATGAGAGTAGTAGCTAATGGATCTGGGAGCTGAGATAGAGCAATGGGAGAGAGCAACATAGGCTAATGCAATAGAGATCCAGAGGGAGGCAGCATGAGCTACATATTATCACAGGCTCTACATATAGGTTGTACTTGAGGGATAGAGAGTGCCACTCTACTCTGAGAGAGCTGGGAGATCTAACATGGTACCAGACAGAGCAGCAACAACACCTCCACCACCACCATTTGATGGGGGGAGTTAGACTTAGGTCTAGGGTATTTAGATGTATAGAGACATGTCTTGGGACATTATCCAAATTTTGGATCCCACATTGTATTTTGTATCATGAAATTCATATATATATGAGATTTACTAGATTTTTTATATATCTTATGTATTTGTCCCACTTGTGATGGATGTTTCAATTTTATTGTCTTGTCATATTGCTCAAATGTGTTGATGTATGTGTTATAAATTCTCATGTATAATCTTTCTCATAGATGTATATTTAGTTCTCATGTTTATGATATAGACTCATGTTTCTAAAAATGATCTCTTTAGGATATAGATATGATGATAAGATTAACCCCTTGTGATGACAGGAAAAAGCTGTGATGTGAAAGACAAAGAGCGAAAGACATGATCAAAAAAAAGTGAAAAGAGAGTGTAGTTGACCGATAAGTCCGTGAAAGATGAAAGGAGAGATCTCTCCATATGAAAGATGCAAAAAAAATCTAACATGAACCTAGAAATGCAAGCTACTATGAAAAGTGGTTTACTTACAAGGTCACAAAGCTATTAGTCTCTAATATTCATCATTGACCGTTATTGGTAGTGTCGCAAGATCATACAATACACACTAGTATAACTATGTGAATCTGAATATGATCTATATCAGATAGATATGTGGGAATCCCACCTAGGCATCAAAGACATATTGGTCAAGATGACTAGTGTAGTGAGATTTCCTAAGTTTAATATGGCAAGATTATACTCACATCGAGACACAAGGAAAGTCAAGATGGCTATAAGTATGCACTTGTGAAAATAGTCAAGGATAATACCTTGTAGACCCCAATGTCAAGTGGAATTAGCATAAATGCTAATGACAGTTAAGATCAACAAGATACACCCACAAGTAGAAAAAGCAATAAAACATGTCCTCATGCCGCCAGTCTTCTAGCTCAGCATCATCGAAAACTATTTAGGGAGAGAAAACTCATCAAAGAAATCATCATAGACAACACACAAAGAAATAAAGTCAACCAAGTCTCAGCGAGTCGAGTGTTTAAGTGTATGTGTGTAGGTCATAGAGTCAAACTTTGAGTATCGCATCTGCTAGTGAGAAATATCACATCATACTAGACTATGGGTAGGATATCTAATAAGTGTTAAAAAACACTTGATGCTAGGGTAGTGTTGAAAAACATAGTTGGGGTGGTGTTGAAAAACACCATTTGCAAGATGTCCTAAAGACCAACACATCCTAGAGACCAAAGCTAACACAGGTATGCCCCCTAGGGAAAGACAAAGACCAATTCCAAACCAAGGCATGATGGAGAAAGGTTAAGTGGTGAGGACGCATGCTAAGAAACAAGGGTGCAAAGGCCTCAAGTAGCGCCTGTTTCCAGGTTTTCACCACTTGGAGATTTTTTATTTTTTTTTTAACTTTTTTGTATTTTTGCTACCAAGGCACCTATTTCTAGGTTTTCACTAAGGCACTTTTTCTATTTTTAAAAAAAAATTTGCAATTTTTTTTTTTTTTTGGTGAGACATCAAAGTGCTTATTGCTAGGTTTTCACTAGGATGCTCTTTTTTTAGGACATTATATGCTTTTTAGGATTTTTTTAGCATCATATATGAATGTTTTTGAAATTTTTTTCAGGATCAATAAATATGTACAAAGGATGCCCCCAGACAGAATAGGCATGATGGATAGAACTTCTTCAAGTGAAAAACATTGATAGGATCAGGGAGTTGTTCTCCCTTTGGATTGGATAGTAAATAAGCACATGTTCCAAAAGTTGTAGTAATTATGTATGGTCCAAGCCAATTAGGTTCAAACTTGCCCTTTTGTTCTCTATGTTGTTGATTTTTTGGATTTTCTTGTAAGACAAGATCTCCCACTTGAAATTCTCTAGGGTGAACCTTTTTGTTGAATTCTTTGGACATACGCTTTTGGTAAACCCTCATATGGTCAAATGATGCTTTATGCTTCTCATCTAGAAGTTCTAATTCTTGGATTCTCATGGCATGGTAGTCTTCCTCTGTAACTAAACCTTTGAGAGAAACTCTAAGTGAAGGAATTTCAACCTCTAAAGGTAACACTGCTTCAGCACCATAAGAAAGGGCAAAAGGAGTAGCCCCTGTTGGAGTACAAATACTTGTTCTATAAGCCCATAAGGCTGGATTTATCTATAAATGCTAGTCTCTACCATTCTTGTGAACTATTCTATGGAGAATTTTGAAAATGGTTTTATTTGAAGCCTTCGCTTGTCCATTTCCTTGTGGGAAGTAAATGGAGGACCAATGTTGTTTTATCTTGAACTTCTTGTAGAGTTTTTTTAGGTACTTATTCTTGAACTGACCTCCATTGTCAGTGATTATTTCAGAGGGCACTCTACACCGACAGATGCTATGGTTCAAAATAAATAGAGAAACTATCTTGCCCAAGGCAATAGAAAGTGGAACAACTTCTACCCATTTGGTAAAGTAGTCAGTAGCAGTGATGATAAATTTGTGTCCACCTAATGAGTTGGGATGAATTTTCCCAACAAGGTCAAAGGCCTAGCACTGAAATGGCCAATGAGATATAGATGGAATAAGCTCCCTGCCTGGAACATGTATCAGGTTACCGTGTTTTTGACACTTTTTGCATGATTTAGCAAAAACTACTGCATCTATCTATATGGTAGGTCAATAGTATCCCACCCTAAGAAACCTTTGGGCCATGGAAAGACCATTGGAATGTCCCACACAAATGCCCTCGTGAATGTCAGCTAATGCTTGATCAGACTCATCCTTTTCCAAGCACCTAAGAAGTGTCCCATCTAAACCCCTCCTATATAGATCACCAGAGATAAGGGTGTGGTGAGAGGCATTTCAGGTTAAGTTTCTTCATTCAAACCAATTGAAGGTATCAGGGATAATGCCATCATGGAGATATGAGTAAATGGCACCATATCGAGATGATTCATGACCAACAAGGGTACAAATAACATGGCTTTCTTGTGAGTCATAGATTGGGTAGTGTAGCTCTTCCACTAGGAATTCAAATCTGGACTCATGTTGTTCTTGCTGAAGAAGTGAAGCCAATGTAGCCATAGCATCAGCTGCTTTATTCTTTTCTCTAGGGATTTGTTAAAATATGACAAAGGTGAAATATCATCTCAATGAATCAACCATTTTCTTGTAGGGTACCAGTTTTTCATCCTTTGTTTGGTATTCTTCATTAACTTGGTTGATTATCAATTGTGAATCCCCATAGATATGGAGCTATGGGATTCTCCATTCTATAGCCATTTTGAGTCCATTTGTCAAGGCCTCATATTGAGCAATGTTATTTGTACATGGGAACAATAGTTTATAGGACTTAGGGATTGTGTACCCATGAGGAGAAACAAATAACACTCCAGCTCTTGAACCATTTTGCATGAAAGAACCATCAAAGAACATCCTCCATGTTCTTGCAGTCATGTACATTATGTGCTCATCTAGAAATTCAACTTGGATAGGCATGCTATCTTGAATTGGGAAATTAGCCAATTAGTCTGCAATGGCTTTTCCTTTTATAGCTTTATGCTCAACATACTCTATGTCAAATTCTAATAAGATCATCATCCACTTAGCAAGTCTACCTGTGAGAGTAGCCTTACCAAGAAAATATTTGAGAGGATCAATCTTTTCAATGAGGTGTATTGTATGTGCAAGCATGTAATGTCACAACTTTTGGGAAGCGAACACCACCACAAGGAGAGATTTTTCAATACTAGTGTAATTAACATCATATGACACAAGAGTACAATTGATGTAATATATGGCTCTTTCTTTTATAGTGTTATCAAGTTGAGCCAATAATCACTACTAAATTTGGGGCCAAATTTTGATGGCCATTTGTCAAATTTGCAATGCTCATTTGTCAAACTTTTGACACTTGAGTCCATCACCATTTTTGCGTAGAAGATTGCGATAGAAGACCTATCTATTAGTTTACTGACACCATGTCATGTCAAAAACTTGCACATGACAACAGATTCATTATGACATTTCCTGCGGTTCATCCATCAGAATTCTGATAACAAGACCGATTGGAAATATACAATCTCTGTTCGAACGTACTGTCGAAACCATATTCTTTTCGACATTAGAACTATTGGAATACTGATAGTTTGCATCAAATTATGATAGATCTACCTATAGGTGATATGGCCTCAGTGTCGAATATTCTGTCAAAATTCTTGTCAAATATTTTCTACTTATGACACTTTAACTGTCAGAATAGAGATAGTTCTACAGTATTCTCTGACAGGTTACCTTGTCAAACGTATAGCATTACTATCACGCGAAATGTCGTAAATTATTTTTTTCTGACATTTTGTCTATTGAATCCATATCGCTTCCGTCAGAATTAATGATAAAGTGTCAAAAAACCAATGGATAGGCACATTAAAGTTAACATAGCTCAAGAGACCATCATAGGTTGTCTCTTTCTTTGGTCCATATTATTGATAGAATGTTTTAACTTTCATTAGCTCATCAAATCTGGGGATTTGAAATGATTTAATAGAATATTTTCATGACAATGTATATTATTTAAGTTGATGTTGCATGAATTTATCTACTTCACGCACTTGTAGACTATGAGGACAGTGATAAAGAAGTATTTCCATGGGAGGAGATGCTTCTTTATCACCATCTTCATAGTATACAAGTGCGTGAAGTAGATAAATTCATACAACATCAACTTAAATAATATACATTATCATGAAAATATTCTATTAAATTATTTCAAATCCCCAGATTTGATGAGCTAATGAAAGGTAAAACATTCTATCAATAATATAGACTGAAGAAAGAGACAACCTATGATGGTCTCTTGAGTTGTGTTATCTTTAGTCCTAGCTACTTGTCGATTGTCGAGAATAATCACCGCCTTGCATTTATTTACACTACACAAATTGATCACAATCTTGCAAAAACATTTTACACTTGTACATCTCATCAATACTAGAGGCCTAAAGTAATTTTACATGATCACTAGCACATTTCATGCATGGATGAGAAAACACTATCCAAAGTTTCTAGATAACCATTTTTGAGAAGAGGAATGAGTGGAGGTGAAAGAAGGGATAATTGTGAAGGTTTTATAGATGTAGGTTACTAAATCATCATCTCTACACTGGTACTCAATCTGGCCTCCACTCCATATATGTCTTCTCATAATCTAAAAACTCTCCATCATTGATTCTCATCATTTTTTCAGCATCTCCATGGACTGAGACCTTAAATTATTGAGCTTCTCTTTGTTTCGAGAATAGTTTAACATTCTCTACTTAACACGACCAACCACATGAAGGTGGAAGCTCACCTATCCCCTCCTAGGAGCCTCTTATGACCCTTTACGACATTTTAAGACCTCTAAGATGTATTCTTAGGGATCATAAAGGGTCATAAGGGGTCCTAGGACACAACAACTGAGAAACATAAATGTAGGCATCATGGTCACAATTTTTTGGAGACAACATATTTGAGTGGTTTTCTGAGATGATGCAAAGTAGTGGTTTCTTTGCATCATCTGGGAACAACACTCAATTATGTTGTGTCTCCAAAAAATTGTGACCATGATGCCTACATTTATGTTTCTCAGTTGTTGTGATATGTACATTGCAATCTGTGATTGTTGTAGCAACAGAGCCTATATTCCACAACAAAAAGGAAGACATCTTTTTAGCTTGGGTCTCGATCGTACCCCAATTATCGAAGGATCCAGGGCTAGGCTCGAAAGATGTCTTCCCATTCTATCTACAACATTATGTCCATCCATGATCTCAGGAACATCATTGTCTTTCCACTCTTCATTTGCCAAAATATATCGCTTCTTCAAGCTTGTAGAGTAATCTTATTAATAAAAGAACTCTTGCCAACATTAGGGTACCCATAGATCAAAATAGTTGATGTTATTGGCGCTTGTGCTCAAGGATATCGATTCACTATTTTGAAATGGCCAAATCATTTTTATTTCAATTGTAAAGAAAAGGAGTGGGAGAAAATGAGTGGGTGAAAGCTGATCAAGAGTGAGAGAAGGCATTGCATTTTATTTGATCATAAATGCTCTCTGAAATGATGAATCATGTTTTCTATTCAATTTTTTTTGGTGTTTTTTTTTCCCATATTTAGTAGATAAAAATCATGGTAGAAGCCACTTAGCCATCTTTTTGATGTTCCAGGTATTTTACAAAGCTACAGGTATGTAGATTTATCATTCAATTGCTTGCAGTTATTGGTCAAATGCAAATATGTTGTCACGTTGCAAGGGCAAGATACCAGTTTAGTGTTTTTGGTTTATGTTAAAAGTTGATTTGGTAAAATCCTCAAAAAACACACTACATGTTCTAAAATGTAAAGAAGTTGAATGTTAAATGTAAGATATATATCTCATCCATAGTAATCAAAAGAAAGGGCATGAAACTTATAAGGAGATTTACCCAACCAAAAATATAAGCGAATAGGAAACATGGATTGGTACCTTATGAATTGATTTTTGAGGTGCACAATCTTCATCAATCTCCTTAGAACATGACCCCTCCTCACGAAAAATGCATTTAACACAAAAAACAAATATACAAAACTAAACCAATGGCATGTTTAGAACAAAGAAATAGATTGATAATAATATGCTGAAAATTCTATTATGTTTAATACACACAAAAGGACAAGTCCCAACAATTCTTAAACATACTTTATCTGATATGATAATAACATGCTTATTAAACTAATAAAGGTGTTATCTACATTTAATCTGCCAATTACTAATTACACAAAAAACAAATTTACAAAATTGAACCAATAGCATTTTCTTCGTATGTGATTTCTTCATCTTTCAAGCCTCTGACATCATATTCGACCGCAAATTTCAAATGCATTGCATTTTATTTGATCATGAATCCTCTCTAAAATCACCAAATTCTACTAGTGTCATGCCCTAGCCCATGCTTTATCTCCATTATTTGATGTTATTGGTGCTTGTGCTCAAGGATATCGATTCACTGTTTTCAAATGTTTGGATCATTTTGGTCGTGACTGTTCCTCTAGTACACAGTCAAGAAATGTAACTGTCTAATGATTATATGTAATGTTGAATGGATTAAATACTTTATTCTCGGTAGAAGTGAATGGAAGGAATAGTGTTGGTGTTAGGTTTCATTTATTATTGAATTCAATGGTTTCCAAGATGTGTTGAGGAGTTTTCTCCTTGTTTAATGTTAATTGTTCCTACACAATCCACTCATACAACAATGAAATGCTATGTGATTGACAATTTCATACAACTGATCCTTTGGCATGTATTGAATGCTTTGGAGACTATTGGTTTGACTGTCCATGCATTACCAGTGACTGAGATTCATTAAAGGATACAAAACCCTTCATTTTGGGGTTATTGTGTGTGGATTCAAATGTAGGTTTGATTTGGTTAATGTTTAGAAGAGATCAATAAAGTATTTAAATACAATCTTAAATGTTTGGAGAGGTTTGAGAGGCACTTATAATGACTTTACCCTCACAAATAGTGGCATAGACTAGTTTTACTAAGTTTCCTTTCTCTATTTTGAGGTTTCCTTTCTCTACCGCAGGGGTACAGTCAGAGGGTTCATTGAAACAATGATCCTTTGAATGGCTACTATGAATATGAATGATTTGATATAGCATATTGCTCATTTTACTTGAAGTTTGGAATAGCTTGTGCAAGGGTGAAAGTAGTTTTGGTCATTTTGGTCTTGATTGTTCCTCTACATAGTCAGAAAATGTAACTGTCTAATGATTATATGTAATGTTGAATGGATTAAATGCTTTATTCTTGGTAGAAGTGAATGGAGTTTCCAAGATGTGTTGAGGAGTTTTCTCCTCATTTAATGTTAACTGTTCATGCACAATCTACTCATACAATAGTGAAGTTACAAAACTGAACCAATGGCATGTTTACAACAAAGAAATAGAATGATAATAATATGCTGAAAATTCTATATATTTTTTTTAATACATGCCAAAGGACCAGTCCCAACAATTCTTAAACATACTAGTTATCTGATATGATCAATTGTTAATAAAGGTCTAACTCTGTAGACTGCTAACACGAAGGAAGATTTGACCTAGCCAAAGTTTCCTTGTACCACACAAAAAAAATGTGTGATAACTATGTCTACTCCAACCTTAATTGTTTAAGAATTCATCATATCAAATAAAGTATGTTTAAGAATTGTTGGGAGTTCTATTAGACCTTTGTTGTAAACATGTCATTGGTTTTCAAATGTTTAGATTCACGTTTCTTGATATTACTGGCATATATGTTTAATGATGCCATTGTATATTGTTGTCACTGAAATGATTGCATTCTACTAGTGTTGTGCCCTAACCCATGCTTTAACTCCATTATTTGATGTTATTGGTGCTTGTGCTCAAGGATATCCATTTTTTTGAAATGTTGACTGTGGTTATCAAATGGACAGCCTGTGAGATTCTAGCTAGGCGTCATTTGTATTGATAGCTTAGGGCATCAAATGTATTGTATCATTGATAGTTGAGACTTTGTTAAAAGGAAATAGGACAAAGAACGATTCTGATTTAGTTTCTCTATTTTGATCTCTAAGTGGCTTACAACCCTAGAGAAGTATATGAAGATTTACAAATGTAGTTGCAGGATACATAGTAACCGATAATTCAAAAGAAATCCATGCATCCAATTTGAATAGAAATTAATACAAAGAAATAGGGTCCTCCAATGGCCCAATCATCCAGACCTTGACTGTCCCCTCAACCAGTGACCCTTCAAAACCGGGTTATCATGCAATCAGTGAATGATCCTTTATTCTCCTAGTCTACCCTGCATCCAAATATATTAGAAATACACAATACAATGATAACAAGTCTTTCAAAATCCCCCTTCGCTCAAGGGACACTATCAACCATCCCTTCCACATAGCATTTCACTATTCTATGAGTGGATTGTGCAGGAACAGTTAACATTAAACAAGGAGCAAACTCCTCAACACATCTTTGTTGTAAACATGCCATTGGTTCAGTTTTGTAAATTTGTTTTTTGTGTTAAATGCATTTAAATGGAACATTAAGAATAGTAATAATATGCTTAATCTATTAGTAATTTCAGATTAAATGCCCGTAACACCTTTATCAGTTTAGCATGTTATTATAAGATAATAAAGAAGACCTACTATTTGTCAAAGAAATCTTCACTATCCCCCACAATGAAAAAAATGAAGATTGACCTCCTGTCCCACAACAAAGAAAATTGTAATAAGAATAAGATATACTATAGTGTTAGAATAAACTTTGAACAAAGACATGCAATGCTTAAGTTAATGATCTAAAAAGCTGCAAATATAGGAATTGAAAAAGAAGATAGTGCCAAGAAACATTTTCACAAATATGAAACATGAGGAAAAGTAATAACATCAACAATGCCAAGATTCACAACATTAAATTTCACCTATGGATGAGTTTCTGCAGTGGGTTTCCCAACATAAAAAATATGTTGAGTTGCATTTGAGTTGTAACTAAGAGTATCATGTGGAACATGCCCTAAACTTTGAAAGCATTCTCCAACCTGGCAATTCAAAATTTAATCTAGGCAAGCATCAGTAAGTGAAATAAATTATAGACATCAACATCAACATCATCGTAATCATTAGAAATAAACTTTAAAGACATATTTTGGATAGTACTATGTTTCTTGAAAGTTTTTGTGATGCTTCTAAACTTTAAAGACATATTTTATGGCTTAATGATAACATAGATTAGTGTTTTGTTTTCTGATGGAATGTTGTTGATCATTCATGGTCTTGAAGAAACTTCTGATTGTTTTGATTCTCAAGTCTTGATGTTGTTTCTCAATGTGATATAGAATGACCACAAGATGGTTCAGTTGGTCCTCTCTTTCTGTTTAATCATTTGTCTTCTTCATGGTGTAAGTGTTCATTAATATTCATTAATGGTAGGTGGTGATTCCTTGGTAATAAAGGCATTAACAACATTCATAATCATATAGCTCTTTACCTGATATAGTCACATCATCAACATTGAGGTCAGTTTGTCTGGCCTCGGCCTCAACCTCAACCTACTGATTAACAACGGCCTCTACACTCTCTATAGTTGCAATACAAATTGTTACATTAATCCAAACACCAATTGCAATTAAATTTGTATTACTACACCAATCAATTTAAGATGTTTACTTGTATTACTATGATGCACATCCTCATTGTCATCAACATGCACAGGTTGTGTACGGCAAGAATCGGCAGGCTCCAAAGTTTCTAGATAACCATTTTTTAGAAGAAGAAAAAGTGGAGGCCAAAGAAGGGATAATTGTGAAGGTTTTCTAGATGTAGGTTATTGAATCATCATCTCTTGTTGATATATTTCAAATTCTACTCTCGAATGAAAAAACTATATAGATCTAACATAGCTAAACATAGAATAAAGTAAACAAGAAGGGATAGAAGATACCCAGATATCAACCAAGTATACTCCAGTCTATATGCCTCCAAACTGTACTAACAAAGGTGTTGAGGAGAACCTAATTAGTACCTTAGTGTTAGTGTATTGAGGAAGAGTCCAGTCCTAATAGAGGCTTCCAACCCTAATCAACTCATAGTTAACATTGCCAATAATTGCTGGTTGTATGGATCAGATCATAATCTAATTTTTATTCATGCTCAAACTTGTTCTTATCTATTAGCTGAAGCTGCTTATCTTTCACACCAATATATGCTGATCTAAGTTTGCTTAAGGTATGGAATTAAGGTTTTGGGGGAGAGAAACATGTTATGTTTTTTGTGCTTCTCTCCCTAGAATCCAAGACCATATATATATGAATTGAATTATCTTAAGAGGGCTGACCTGGTCTTATTAAATATATTTAATGTTAAAGCCAAGAGGCCAAGCTTGGGCCCTTAACTAATTCAACCAACACACATATATAAATGAAATAATAATCTCCTTACTATTATAAATCGCACAAGGGTATTTATTTGATCAGTTTGATCTTGGCAGAAGGGCTATAATTATTAACACTCTGCACTGGTACTCAATCTGGCCTCCACTCCATATATGTCTTCTCAGAATCTAAAAACTCTCCATCATTGATTCCTGTCATTTTTTTAGCATCTCGATGGACTGAGACCTTGAATTATTGAGCTTCTCATTGTTTCAAGAATAGTTAAACATTCTCTACTTAACAGGGCCAACGACGTGAAGGTGGAAGCTCATCTGGCCCCTCCTAGGAGCCTCTTATGACCCTTTATGACATTTTAAGACCTCTAAGATGTATTCTTAGGGATTGTAAATGGTTGTAAAGGGTCATAAGGGGTCTTGGGACACAACAACTGAGAAACATATTTTTAGGCATCGTGGTCATAATTTTTTGGAGACAACATTATTGAGTTGTATACCCAGATGGTGGAGAGCAACTCCTGCACCTCTGATTCCAAGTTGACTACATCTGTTGCACATGAATACAAGATCCTCCAATAGATGTATTCAACTTGGAATTGGGGGTCTAGAAGTTTCTCTACACTACTTGGGTACACAACTCAATTACGTTGTCTCCAAAAGATTGTGACTATGATGCCTACAATTATGTTTCTCAGCTATTGTGAAATCTACATTTATGTTTCTCAGTTGTCGTGTTTATGTGCATGTTTTTTATGTATTTTGGATAGTAAGTCTAATTTAATTTGACCATGGACTAAGACCTTCAATCATGTAATGAGGATGCTTAGAACACTAGTATATGCAAATTTCATTATTTAATAATAAAAATATATTAAAATATGTATACCTTCTCCCATTTGCTAGTGTAATTCCTCTTTGAGTATCCCCTTTCTCCTTTGCATCCAAAATGAACTCATTCCAATCCCTCACTGGAATAAAGGGAGGATGCTCAAACTTTAGCAAGACTTCATACATGCAACGTTCGTAGATTACGTTCAATGCATTATTTACGTTCGTAAATCAGTGTTGCATACAAATCTATGGACGGTGTGTGGTACAAAGCCACGCTCAAGCTTGAAAATGATAGTCAATCCATAGTCAAGGTCAAGGAACAAATGGAACAACCAAGAAAACACTATATGTTAAATCATGTGATTGATAGCAGATTGGGGCTCACCTGAGCCATAAACATGAAGAATTATTCTAAAAAAAGATGTAAACCATATATATGCGCACTTGAGGCAAAGAGAAGTTACGTCATATCCATATTAAAATATTAGTTATAGTATGAAAATACTAAACTAACTAATTCTTGAGTTCATCTCTGCATATGGTCACAATAAAGATAACCGATTACAATACAGAGAAGGCATCGTAAAAATATAATTTCAGAATTTGCCCTAGCCTGACACGTTTTGCACTCAAATCCTTCATTGCAGATAAGTGGAGATGGGTAGATAGATGCAGATGAGTTGTCATCGACCCAACTAAAGTATCCACAGCCATTATTTCCCTATGATTCCTAGTCTACATTAGTTCTTATATTATAATGAATAGTATTTACATTAGAAATATTAAATATATACACATCAACAACCTTTTTTCTATTTGGGCAGCACCAAAATTGTCGTCCAGGGTTGTTCGGTGTCCATGAAGTCTTCAACACACACTGCCCACCACCACATCGATAGTTTAGCACATTGACAAGAGTCATTGAGCCTATATATCAATAATGCACTGCACCATCATTACTACATTTATTATTTTTATATGAAATACACCATGGAGTACCATAAGAAATATTAACCATTTACAATAATGAAAAGTAAACCTAAATCAAATAGCTCATTTTTTTTATAGCATGTGTAGTCTCTGTGTATATGAAAAATGAAAGAAATATGAAGCTGAAATAAAATAGTGAACAAAATAGTATTCCACATAGACTGAATGAAATATACCATGAAAAGAAGGTGACAAAATCCTGTCATGAAGCATGGACATAGGAAATAAAAAAGGGACAAAAGACAAGAAATAAGAAAAATCATTACGACTATAGAAAAATCATTTATACTATAATAAAAAAAAGAAACACTCTTTGTCAACAATTTTCAAAATCATTAGGACTATAGAAAAATAATTAAGACTATACAAAATCAAATTTTAGAAATGGACAGTTCTGATGCTTTTCCATTACAACAATTGAGCATTTATCATTTGGTTTTGTGTATTCCATTTAAGTATGTCAACAATGTTCAAAATCTTGTCACCAAGCACAGATAAGAAATAAGAAAAAACATTAGGACTATAGAAAAATCAAGTTCTATAAATGGATGGTTCTGATATTGCTTTGCCATTACAACAATTGAGCATTCATCATTTGGTACTTCTTGGTGTATTCCATTTAATTTTTTTAGTTGTCATTTTTATGTGCATGTTCTTTATGTGTTTGGCTTCTCTCCCTCGTAAGGGATGTGTCGATAGGTAATTGATTTGAAAGCATAATGATTTGATAGTCTTTTTTCATGATAGGCGTAATCATCCTGTCAACCTCAATTAGCAACATTTATGAAATATGTCAAGTACTTATAATCAGTATGCCCAAAAAATAGGGACTTAGTAGTAAATACATGTCCTTTGGTTTACTAGTTTACGTATAATCAGTATGTCCTTTGGTTTACTAGTTTAATCTAGTTTAAGAATGGTTTGTTTCATGTTTGCATGTACCATTGAATGAAGCTTGGCTATATTAAGTACAATCTTAAGACTCGTGACTCTTCAAATTCTCTTGTTTCCTTCAGACCTCCAAACATGTGTACTTTGAGTAGCCCTCCAACAAATGGACTTGTGATGATTTTCACAATAGTACATGTGTAGGAGGACTACTCAAAGTACTGCTTAGGCAAATCTGAATGTTCATCCCCTGTGCATATTAGAGTTGATCATAGAAGGTATATGGTAGACCCAACAACAAATAGATTTGTGGTGATTTTCACAATAGTACATGTTTTGTTGGGTAAGCTCCCAATAGCACTCAGGCAAATATGCATGTGCATCACCTGTGCATATGAAGTGGCCCAAATGGAAGATACAATCACTAAATTCTACATACTCCTTATTTTGTTCTGTGTTGATATTGTCAGACATGGTCTTTCTTGAATGGAATGACTCGTTACTTGTATATTGACTAGAATGTTGGTGGAAGAAGGATGATTTGTTTGCGACCATTTTTTCAACTCTAATTTTCTCAACACAAAGGGACATTTATCATAGCCATAGAAACATGATTATTTTAAAATGAAATACACCAAGGAGTACCATCATAAATATTGACTATTTACAATCATGAATAGTTAACCTTAATAAAATAGCTCATTTTTTTATCAGCATGTGTAGCCTCTGTGTATATGAAAAATGAATGAAATATCAAGCTGAAATACAATAGTGAACAAAAATTCAAATTCAAGGCCTAATTTATCAAGAGCAACAAACATTAGGATGAAAGAAAAATCATTAAGAGTATAGAAAAATCATTAGGACTATAGAAAAATCATTAAGACTAGAAAATCAAGTTCTAGAAAAATCATTAAGAGTACTATAGAAAAATCATTAGGACTATAGAAAAATCATTAAGACTACAAAATCAAGTTCTAGAAAAATCATTACGACTATAGAAAAATCATTTAGACTATAAAATCAAGTTCTAGAAATGGACGGTTCTGATGCTTTGCCATTACAGCAATTGAGCATTCATCATTTGGTACTTCTTGGTGTATTCCATTTAAGTTTTTCAGATATCATGTTTATGTGCATGTTCTTTATGTGTTTGGCTTCTCTCCCTCGCAAGGGATATGTCGATAGGTAATTGATTTGAAAACATAATGATTTGACTGTTCCAATAATGTTTTTAATCCTTTGAAGTTTCTCATGATCATGATGTAAGTTGATTGGATTAAGTAATTTGGAGATCCAATAGGACTTTAGGGGAGTTCAATAAATGTTTTGGAAGACTTAGAGGAACTATTAGCATGACTGTTCCTTCATCTATAGCGAGTTAGACTAAATTTGCTAAGTTTTTCCTTTGTTTTGAAGTGTATTTTGTAATCCATTTCCTTTCCATAGACCCAAAGGCCTAGGACCCATGGAAAAAGGATACTAACAATGTATTATAAAACTCTAATGTTCTTGACTTGCAGAGATTTTAGAAAGTAAAGAGAACACTGGCTATGTTTAATGTTAACTATTCCTACACAATCCACTCATACAATAGTGAAATGCTATGTGATTGACAATTTCATACAACTGGTCCTTTGGGTTGTATTAAATAGAATAGAATTTTTAGCATATTATTATCATTTTATTTCTTTGTTGTAAACATGACATTGGTTCGGTTTTAATCTACTGGTGTCGTGCCCTAGCCCATGCTTTATCTCCATTATTTGATGTTATTCACTATTTTGAAATGTTGATTGTGGTTATCAAATGGAAAAAATAGAAGAAAAACAATTGTACACAAAATTTTTTTTACAAAACTGAACCAATGGCATGTTTACAACAAAGAAATAGAATTATAATAATATGCTGAAAATTCTATTTTGTTTAATACATGCCAAAGGACCAGTTGTATGAACTTGTCAATCACATAGCATTTCACTATTGTATGAGTGGATTGTGTAGGAATAGTTAACATTAAACAAGGAGCAAACTCCTCAACACATCTTGGAAACCTTTGAATTCAATAATAAATGAAACCTAACACCAACACTATTCCTTCCATTCACTTCTACCAAGAATTCTAGCACAAGCACAAGCTATTCCAAACTTCAAGTAAAATGAGAAATATGCTATATCAAATCATTCATATTCATAGTAACCATTCAAAGGATCATTTTTTCAATGAACCCTCTGACTGTACCCCTGTGGCAGAGAAAGGAAACCTCAAAATGGAGAAAGAAAACTTAGTAAAACCAGTCTATGCCACTATTTGTGAGGGTACAGTCATGATAAGTGCCTCTCAAACCTCTCCAAACATGTAAGATTGTCTTTAAATACTTTATTGATCTCTTCTAAACATTAACCAAATCAAACCTACATTTGAATCCACACACAATAACCCCAAAATGAAGGGTTTTCTATCCTTTAATGAATCTCAGACACTGGTAACACATGGACAATCAAACCAGTAGTCTCCAAAGAATTCAATAAGTGATTGGATTGTATTTAATAGATGCCAAAGGACCAGTTGTATGAAATTGTCAATCACATAGCATTCCACTATTGTATGATTGGATTATGTAGGAATAGTTAACATTAAACAAGGAGCAAACTCCTCAACACATCTTGGAAACCATTGAATTCAACAATAAATGAAACCTAACACCAACACTATTCCTTCCATTCACTTCTACCAAGAATAAAGCATTTAATCCATTCAACATTACATATAATCATTAGACAGTTACATTTTCTAACTGTGTAGAGGAACAGTCACGACCAAAATGATCAAAACTACTTTCACCCTTGCACAAGCTATTCCAAACTTCAAGTAAAATGAGAAATATGCTATATCAAATCAGTCATTTTCATAGTAACCATTCAAAGGATCATTTTGTCAATGAACCCTCTGACTGTACCCCTATGGCAGAGAAACAAAACCTCAAAATAGAGAAAGGAAACTTAGTAAAACCAATCTATGCTGCTATTTGTGAGGGTGCAGTCATGATAAGTGCCTCTTAAACCTCTCCAAACATGTAATAATGTCTTTAAATACTTCATTGATCTCTTCTAAACATTAACGAATGTATAGTCAAACCAGTAGTCTCCAAAGCATTCAATAAGTGAATATGAATGTTTGAAAACTTTCCTCTCAACTTCCCCAACCACTCCTAATTGGATAGAGGGATTAGTTGAGTGTTTAAAAACTAAAACTTCTTAAATGTACTTTATCTAATATGATGAATTATAATATCAAAAAATGTGAATCCAAACATTTGAAAATAGTGAATTGATATCCTTGAGCACAAGCACCAATAATATCAAATAATGGAGATAAAGCATGGGCTAGGGCACAACACTAGTAGAATGCGGTCATTTTAGTGAGCATTCATGATCAAATAAAATGTAAAGCATTTGAAATTTGTGGTCAAATATGATGCCAGAGGCTCAAAAGACATTTCCCGTCAAAGATACCAATCAAAGAGGAAGAAATCACATACCTTCTCTCACACTCAGCTTGCACAAAGGAAGATTTGATAGCCAAATCTTCCTTGTACCACACAAATAACATGCCATTGGTTTAGTTTAGCATGTTATTATCATATTAGATAAGGTATGTTTAAGAATTGTTGGTAAGGATAGGAATAGAGGAGATTCTAGAAATATCCCTCTAATCGATTAGGAGTGGTTGGGGAAGTTGAGAGGAAAGTTTTCAAACATTCATATTCACTTATTGAATGCTTTGGAGACTACTGGTTTGACTGTCCATGCATTACTAGTGATTGAGATTCATTAAATGATACAAAACCCTTCATTTTGGGTTATTGTGTGTGGATTCATCCGCTTTAGCCAGGAAGATCAAGAAGATGGGGTAGGAGGACATTGTGGTAGAAGAAGTATTTAAAGAAGCAACAATAAGCAATAGAAAAGTTTTCAAGAGTTTGGAACAACATTTCAGAATCCATGAATGGTATGGGTAAGGTGACCTTCATTCTTGGCCATGACTTCAATGAAACATTAGATATGGCTGATAAGAAGAAGGGTCATTTGTTGATAGTGTTCCTTGAGGGAAGGGGGGTTTGTGAAAGAATTTTTATCATTGTATTGTATATTTCCAATATGTTTGGATATAAGGCAGACCAGGAGAATGAAGGATCACTCACTAATTGTATGATAAGCTAGTTTTGAAGGGTCACTGGTTGAAGGGACAATCAAGGTCTGGATGTTGATAGTAATTCATTGAGGGAAGGGGGATTGTAAAAGACTTGTTATCATTGTATTGTGTATTTCCAATATGTTTGGATGCAGGGCAGACTAGGAGAATGAATGATCACTTACTAATTGCATGATAACCTAGTTTTGAAGGGTCACTGGAAGAGGGGGGAATGAAGGATCACTCATTGATTGCATGATAACCCCACCAAGCATTCTTTCCTTTAAGTTTCCACAATATCTCAAAATATGATCATTATTCTTTACTTTCTTCTATATGCTATTATTTCTATGGTTTTTTTATCTCAGAAATATATCAAAAAGATTGCAGATGTGCATATAAAAGTAAAATATTATCCTTCAATTGTTCCACATTGAAGCATTTCCTCTTGGGAATATTCTCTTCATTTGTACAATATTTATCAAAAATGGCTCCCATATTTCTTCAAGATCTATTTTAATCTTTATACTACAATTTTGATTAGATTTGACCAATAGTTGATTTCATTGGTATTTTATAGCATATACTCCTAATGTGAAATGTGGAGAGAAAGAAAGAGACACACTAGGTATGAATTACACAATATACCCATCATCACTTAGCACTTAAATAATAAATTATGGACAAGGAACAACCCCCTAACTTCTGGATGTTTGTTTCATGTTGGCCTCTTATTATATGCAAAGGTAGGCCTATCTTAGGCTAACAACCATAGTTTAGGGGCCATAAATTATGGATCCCAAAATAGTGCACACTTGTATTAAATTAGGTTCACTATACTACAAGGGAATGGAAACCATGCAATAGTGCCTCATGGGGATGGAAGCAACCCTTCACCAAGAAGATGATTGTGTCTGCAATATTTACTAGAGGCAAAGAACATAATTTGGTTCCAGCAATTACTCCTAGAAGATAATGGCACCCACAAAAAACTTGGAAAAGATAGGACTCACTGTATCTTTTATCACTCTTTTAAAGCTAGGACAATAAATCTCAAATATTGATCAATGAATTCTTGAACACAAAGAACCATTGACAGTTATGATTCATTTGTACAATAGCCAACAACTAGTTGTTCCAATTGTTAGGCCATTTTTCTATCATAGAAAAATCTTTTGAAAATGGCCTCCTCCTTGCAAATGTTTCATGATTTGTGTCCTGCCCTATGTTCCTTGTGTTGTCACCAAGCTCTGGTCCAATTTGCATGTGCTGAATTGTAAAACCCAAAAAGTTATTCAAATTCTATGGTTTGCAGGAGACAAAATTTTCAAAATCCACCTCAGTGTCGAAAACCCACAGTGTTTCTATAAATCCATGATGTTTTCGACCTATGTGTTGTTTTTGACCCTACGCTTCCTGCTTTTGTGCGCTTATCCTTCGGCGTCAAAAACTCTGTGTGTTTTTGGTCTTTCTTTGTGTTGATTACTTTGTGTATTTTTGACCTTGGTCTTAACTATGCAGGTACGATGGATGGTGGGGCCCAGTCCTTGCTCAGTTTCTTGTCGCTGATTCTCTAGATCTCCTAGCAGTTACATCTTTTATTCAGTGACCTGGCGACTGTGTTGTCGCATAGTCTCTTATTTCTGGTAGTTAGGTGCCTAACATTCAGTGACCTGGTGGGCGGTCTATTTCTCTTCAGTTGCACAATCTCTTCATTCCTAGCGGTTAGCGGCTAACATCTCATGACTTGGCGAATGGTTAGTCATGTGGTCGCTGTGTTTTTTAGCAATGGCATAAAGTATTTCATGAACTGGCAAAACTTCTTCAGTTGCCAGTTTGCTAGATAGGTGGGGCTGGTGTTTGCGGTGACAAGGTGGAAATCTCATGGCTTGTCATGTGTTCACATAGCCCAAGTTTTGGCTATACGATCATGCGACCATTGCTTGGACATCACGGTTGTGGAGTTGTGTGGGTCTACGGTGTCGTGTTGCTGACATGCCCATTTTTCATTTGTCGAGGAATTTATGAGGTGGCCGAGGACTTTTCTAGGTGGTTTGTGATGGCATTACATGGTTAAGGAGACCGCGGTCGCATGATCACAAAGGGTTAGTTTGGTGCCTTGCGATCATGCGACCAAGCATAATTTGAAGCCCAGATTCTTGTGGCGGTGAAATTGATGACTACGCGATTACACGACTAGGGGAAAATAGTTGAGGAACATAAAACCCGTGAAGTGCAAAGTAGCCGTTCATTTTCAAATTTGAATTATCTGAGGGTTTCCAGCGATAGAAAGGACTAAATTTCAATGAAGAAGTGATTGGAACTGGTACAAAGCAATTGGTTTGCCATTTGCAGTGTGGTCCAGGGTGCCATGGGTGTTTGCGAGGGTGTTTTTCCATGTGGGGGAGGATAGTTTTTGTTGGCTCGAGGTGTTTTGATGGTCTGGTCATACTATTTTTCATGATGAATTTGTGATCCTGGGTACAGATTTGAAGACTTTATCTTTCTTGTGGATCATTCTTGTTTCTGACAGATTGGTGCTAGTTTTCCCTCTGGTGTGTTGTTTTTTGAATTTTGATGTGGTTAGCCATTGTAAACCTATGCCTTAGTTGTCCGTAGCTTGTTGCAACCTATTATGGGTTTACAAGGTAGCTAGTGGTATAGATTGTCAAAATTTTGACTGTGTAAGGATTTTGAATTTTGTCAATTCTAGTGAAGGGTCCTTTTCCTGTAGATTTTTCCTTCTCTCTGCATATAGAGTGTTCTTCTTTCCTTGCTGGTTCTGAGAACATAATGCATATTGTAAGTGACTTGTCTTATGTATGAGAAGTTAATATACTCTTACTGTTACCAAGCTATCTCCATTTGAATTCTAGACTCATTAATCATACATCAAGGGTGTCTAGTTTTTTTGTTTGCACTGCCTATGTGCTTGCAAGTGGAGTTGTCTTCGTATGGATAACTGGTTCAGGGTTAGTGTTTATGTATGTATGAGCTGAGGTGTTAAAGATATTTCATGCTTTTCTTCCAGTGGATGCTAGTTAATGTATTGTCTGTTTATAGGTCTCTTCTAAGGGGAGGGTTAAAATCCTTTCAGTGGATAATAACATACTTAAATACACAAGTGGGTGCTAATTTGAGGTTTGGTCATGGTGTGGTTGATGTCAGGCATCAATGCATTGGGTATATTATTTTCTTGTTTCATAGCTGTCCTTGCAATATTGTATTTGACTCTATGGCCCATTGGATAAGGCAATGGTCTATGTGAGATTTAGGGCATCTCAGGGGTCCCTTCTATCCATTCAAATCATTTCCATCCAGTTCCACCCTTTCCCTTTCTTGTTGTTAGTATAGGTCTCTAGCTTTCAGTCTCATTCCATGCAAGTAGGGCTATTGCATGAGATTTTCTATCATTGGGGTACAGGATACCTATAGGAGATTGATTGCTATTCCACATTAATCTATCTGCAGGCCTTTGGTTTGTCATGAGGTGTCTTGAGTGTGCAGATAAGGCAATACAGGCCTGAGTGAATGTGGAGCTCAAAGAAGAAGGAGGATTTCTCTCTATCCTCATCAATTGGTTTGTTTTCCTTATCAAGCTTGAGTACCTAACCTATGTTTTAAGCCCAACCATTTGATTCAAGTTTGGTCCTGCAAGGAGAAGATCCAACACCAATCATGGTGTCCAATAATTATGTTAGAAAAAGCATCTACAAATCCCTTACACAACCATAATAGATTCAAACCATGAACCGTAAGAACCTAACAATGGAACTAAGAAAGATATAGCCTAAAAAAATCTTGATCATATTCCACCCTATTGTAAGGCCCAAGAAGTAAATCTATCTTAAAGTAAACATTCTTCTAGATGAAGCTCAAAGGTCGGGTAGCTAAAGCATAGCAATACTTGAATGGATATAGGAATAATTTGATGTAGAATCATTTGCTAGCTTGGTTTGTGGCTTTCCACATAATATTTTCCCTTTAACCACATTTATAGTTTGAGAAAATCAGAAAAAATTATTTCAGATTTATATTATCCTTTTGAACTAGCACACTGCCATCAAAATGCATAATCATTGGTCATATCAAGAAAATTCCTATTGATTAGTAGGATATCCTTATAAAAATTTGATGCATGGATTTCTTGTGAATTATCGACTGCTATGTATCCTACAACTATGAAAGGAATAGTGTTGGTGTTAGGATTCATTTATTATTGAATTCAATGGTTTCCAAGATGTGTTGAGGAGTTTGCTCCTTGTTTAATGTTAATTGTTCCTGCACAATCCACTCATAAAATATTGAAATGCTATGTGGAAGGGATGGTTGATAGTGTTCCTTGGGGGAAGGGGGATTGTGAAAGAATTTTTATCATTGTATTATGTATTTCCAATATGTTTGGATGCAGGGCAGACTAGGAGAATGAAGGATCATTCACTGATTGCATGATAACCTAGTTTTGAAGGGTCACTAATTGAGGGGACAGTCAAGGTCCAGATGATTGGGATATTGGAGGACCCTAGTTATTTATATTAATTTCTATTCAAATTGGATGCATGGATTTCTTGTGAATTATTGGCTGCTATGTATCCTGCAACTAGATCCGTAAATCTGCATATACTTCTCTAGGGTTGTAAGCCACTTAGGGATGAAAATAGAGAAAATAAATAAAAATTGTTCTTTGTCCTATTTCCTTTTAATAAAGTCTCAACTATCAATGATACAATACATTTGATTCCCTAAGCTATCAATACAAATGGAACCTAGCTAGAAACTCATGGTGTGTCCATTTGATAACCACAGTCAACATTTTAAAAAAATGGATATCCTTGAGCACAAGCACCAATAACATCAAATAATGGAGTTAAAGCATGGGCTAGGGCACAACACCATTAGAATGCAGTCATTTCAGTGATAGCAATATACAATGGCATCATTAAACACATATGCTAGTAATATCAACAAACATGAATCCAAACATTTGAATACAGTGAATCGATATCCTTGAGCACAAGCACCAATAACATCAAATAATAGAGATATAGCACTGGCTAGGGCACGAAACTAGTAGAATGTGGTCATTTCAGAGAGAAACTCCCTTAATAATAAAATGAAATGCATTCGAATATGATGCCAGAGGCTTGAAAGATGAAGAAATCACATACCTTCTCTCACGCTCAGCTTTTGCTCCTTTTCTCCCACTCTCCAATCAAAATAAAAATGATGAGACTGTTTCACTTTTTTTTTAAATGTATACCCCGAATGTGTTAGAGTTCCAATGGTCAATTAAACACCCATCGGAATACCGACATCATCGGGGCCTATTACAAAAAAAAAACACCAAATTCGTAAGAAAAAGTTACCCGTTAAAAACTTCTGTCAAAATCTAGCCCCAAATGTAGCAGTGAATGCCCCCAAGGAAGAGTCTATTGCTGAAACATATAAAATGAGTGGTTTCCCTAGGATAGGAGGCATTAAGATCAGAGGATTTTCCAAGTACTTCTTGATTTGGTCCATGCTTTGTTGACAATCCTCATTCTAGACACATTTGACTCCCTTATGCAATGTTTTATTGAAGGGTTGAGCTCTATCTGCCTGTTGTGAAATGAACCTCCTTATAGATTGAAGATGCCCTTGTAGACTCCTCATTTGACTAATATTTTTGGCAGGTGGCATATCCAAAATTGATTGAACTTTTTCTGGGTCTACCTCTATTCCTTTGGCTAAAATGATAAACCTAGAAGTTTTCTAGAGGTGACTCCAAATGCACACTTTTTGGGATTTTATCTCAATTGAAACTGCTCCATATGATCTAGGATGACCTCTAAATCACCCAAATGTGTATCCCTTTTCTTGGATTTAGCTAAGGTGTCATCCACATAATCTTCCATATTATTATGAACCATGTCATGAAAGATTGTTGTCATAGGTCTTTGATATGTAGCTCTTGCATTTTTCAATCCAAAAGGCATGACATTCCAACAATAGGTTCCCCATGCATAGGTGAAAGTAGTCTTTTCCTGGTCCTCAGGAGCTATCTTGATTTGATTATACCTAGAAAAACCATCCATTAATGAATAGATCTCGTAACCCACTGTCATGTCCACTATCATGTCTATGTTAGGAAGTGGAAAATCATCCTTTGGGCATGCTCTGTTAAGATCTCTAAAGTCTATGTAGATGTGAATGGACTTGTCATGTTTATAAACTGGGACAATATTTAAAATCCATTCGGCATAGTCATTGGCTCTTATAAATCCTGCACCGAGGATTTTTTCTAGTTCATCTTTGACAAGGAGAGCTATATGAGGATGCATCTTCCTCAATTTTTGTTTAACTGGTTTTATACCTGGAGCTATGGACAAATGATGCATAATGAGATTAGTGTCAACCCTGGTATGTCTGAATATTTCTAATAAAAGTTAATCTTCTTGCTCTGTAGGAACTTGGTATATGATTCTTTTTCCTGTGTTGTTAGAGACTGAGCCAAATGCACTATTTGTAGAGCTTCATCGGTACCTAGATTGACTAATTGAGTGAGCTCAACAAGAACTGATGATTTGTCTTGAAAGTAACTTGGGAGACAATCAAGTACCTCATCCTCAGGTGCCTCAGAGAGGTTTTCACCTTTGGATACGTCATTTATTTTTACATTTTAGGTTCTAACACCGCCACATAGTGGTTTTCGCCATCAAAACTCTCATTCTATTTTTCTTTTCTTTTTATTTTTTGACTAAGGTACTTGATATTTGGTTCAGTCATGCTTGTAGCTATTTCACTGGTGGAAGAGACTATAGGTTCAATGGCATTTAGGTAACAGGCAACCTCATAGTCATTTCAGAAAGTTAGTAGTGTAGGCTCTTGGTAACACTGAGACCAATCAATGAGGTGAGGATTAGCAAGGGGTAAGTCAATGATGGGTTCAATATTGTGGATACAAATGGGATCATCTCTGGTGATTGCAGAGTCAAGGTCTGTCAAGTATCCCTCCAAGGTACCCAAATCAAGATTTATCCTACCAAGTGCAGCATCATCCACTAAGGTAACTTGCAGATTCCAATCCTCTAATCCTACACTAGACTCATTAGCTACCTCAGGATGAGAACTATAAGTATGGACCAAATCAATGTCCATGTCTACTATGGAAGAATAAGAGAGAGACTCCCATTCATATTCATGTGAATTTGTATTTGAATACCGACTGGGATGTTTACACCATGCATATTTATGATGCCTTGAGGTAGAGGCTCTAATATCACCAAGGGTGACACCCTCTCAAGTACCAGTCGTGTCTTGTGTTCTTGGACAGGATCTCCAACAGTGGATTCATCTTGTTCTAGGCTTGAAATTGTTGCGTGGGCAACTGGAGTGTCTGAATCTACCCAAAGGAGATTGGTGGAAGGGACCCAATCTTCACATTGATCTTGTTGGTTTGTCAAATTGGGCACATACTCAGATTCACCATCACTATTTGTCTCATTAGGGATAGGGATAGTGTTCTTTTTAGGATTTTCAAATCCTATGCCAACTATCTTCTTAGACCTAAGCCCAAAAAGAGCATGGTCGAGAGGTTCTGCTCTAGCATCTAATCTGTGATTGAGAGGACCATGTCCTGGATAGCCCATATTTTTTTCAAGAGTGTACCCTCTTCCATAGACTTTAGGAGAGGGAGAGAAGTTCTCATTATGCATATATTTATCTTCTCTATTGATCCAATCTTTGACAGCCACTTCTTCTTTCTCATCCTAGATGGGTACTAAAGACTCTACAAATGTGCCAAAAAAGGTCATGACTGAAGAGGAAGGCTTCTTCTCCTATGAGGGTTTGCCATAGGATCTAGGTGAGATTGGCAGTTTTGTAAAGGAGTCAAGTTGATACCCCCCATACCAAGGTCTATGGACTTAAACTTATTCTTGCACTATGCTAGGGTTGCATCAAAATCCTCTACTTCCCTATTAAGAGGAACATGAGTCCCAGCTAAAATTGCATTTATAGATAATGTGCTATCCCTAGGTATACCGAATTCTACTCCATTATAGGGTAACTTAACACATTTGTGGTAGGTGGATGGCACTACTTGCATGTCATGGATCCATGGTCTACCAAGTAGGATATTATATGCTAGAGGACCGGCATCAACAACTTGGAACAAAATATCCTTTTCCATAGGGCCAATCCTAATAGGAAGGATGGCCAACCCTTTAAAAATTTTCTCTGCCTCATCATAGGCTTTAATGGTAGTTTTCTTCCAGGTATCAATAACTTTCTGAGAGTAACATAGTATCTTCAACAGACTCAAAGAACAAATGTTGAGCCCAGCACCCCCATCAATCAACACATGCCTGACACGGGTCTTGTGAACCATGACTTCGATATGAAGGGAAAGATTATGCAGATGAATCAAAGCTTTGTCATCTTCTTTTGAGAATTTTAGGTAATGAGGGCTAGCAAGGTGGTTAACCATGTTCTGGAATTGGTCAACATCTATGTTGTTAGGAACATTTGCCATGTGCAAGGCATCCTCAAGGACACACTTATGTCTTGGGGACAATTCCAAGAGTTCAAAGATTGAGATTTGAGCTAGCGTTCTTTGTAATTGGTCAACAAGATTATAGCTCATCTTAGGGTTAACTACTGACTTGGAGGTGACATTCTTGCACTGGTTTTGGTTTGTTGGACTAGTTGGAACTAGGACCTCTAATAACCATAGGACCTTGGCTTTGACTTCTTATAATAGTGTTAAGAGCATGGGATGACCTTTGAGAGTGAGGACCTCTAAGCACAATCATAGGTGCTTCATCAAACATAGGAGGAGAGCCCACATCATAACCATAAGGATCTTTGTCTTGCATCATGTTGATAGTTTCTTCCACAAAAAGCATATTGACCACATTTTCCATAGCTGTGTAAGTGTAGTTAATCACAGCCTTGCCATCCTTAGATTTGGAGGTTTCCCCCTTCTCATATTTAGGAAAAGGCTCCTTGAAAGTCTTATGGTCTGCATTAGTGTTCAACCCATCAATCTAAAGTTTTTTACTCAATAAGATCCTGAATAATATGTTTTAATTTCCAACAATGTTCTATGTCATGTCCAATACCATTGTGGAATTTGTAGAAATCCTTCTCATCCCACCAATGAGGTTTAACATAAGGAATATGGTGCTTCAATGGATCTTGGGGTTGTGAAATGTTATTAGCAATAAGATTTTTGAAAACATCCTCATATGAGTCACCAAGCTTAGAAAATTGTTGCCTCTCCTTTTTAGGCTTATCCTGATACTTTGGTTTATGCTCTTGTTGGTTGGAGGATGTGTTGAGCTTCATAGCTTGAACTGCACTAGACAAATTAAGGACTCCTTGATCCTTGGGTTGAGAAGAGTCCACAACTCCGTCGTTGACTACTTGTTTGTTCTTGTGCCAGTGTGAGTTCTTGCCTTTGTCCTTATTAGCATTGTGGTTGTTTTGACCATTGTTGTTATTGTTATGTTTGGTCAAAATGCCTTTCTCTTTCAAGACATCCTCAATTCAACATGCGGTTTTGACCATAGTGTCGAAGGAATCAAAGACCATCTTCCGAACCTCATACCCCATCTTAGGAACCAAGTTGCTAATAAGAATGTCAATTTTCTCCTTTTTCAGGAATAGTCCTAGAGTAATGAGCACACTGACGTCTCCACCTTTGCAAGAAAGAAACAAAGGAATCCCCTTGATTTTGGTTTAGGTTGCATAGGTCCAACATAGTGATGGATCTCGAAAGATTGTAGGTGAAGTGTTGGAAAAATCTATGTACCAGTTCCTTGAAAGTCCTGACGGGGGGAGTTATGTTGGTAAACCACTCCATTGCTTGACCTTTGAGACTCCATGGAAACAACCTTATGAGATAGGAGTCATCTTGATGAAATTCAAAGCTCATGATGTAGAATTGGTGCACATGGTCATGTGGATCTCCGTTTCCATCATATTTTTCATATTGGGGAATTTCCACCTTCCTAGGAAAATCCTTCATGGTCACACTCCTATCAAAGGGATTGGGACATATTGAGTCAAGATTGAATGAGCTTTTAGGTGCCAATAGCTTCTCCATCATTTTTTTCATTTGTCAAATTTCTTCTTCTTGAGATGGATTTTGTTTTTTGATCTTCCTATGGACATCAAAGTTGTAAGGAACTCTGGCACCCTTGTTGATCAAGCTCTCTAGGAACTTGTCTTTGTTTTGATCTAGATACCTCTCCACATATTATTGGAAGAGTGGTTCCTATTGTATCCTCATGAAGTCTTGAGCATCAAAACTTGTACTACTATCTCCATGTTGGGATCCATGATGAGATCATTGGGAGGATTGTCTTGAGTTCCTAGGAGGTGTTTTTCTCCTATAGTGAGCATGTTGTGAAGTCCTTCTTCCTCTAGGACTAGGTGATCTTGAAGGTTTCCTTGAGTGCCTTCTACTTCATGGGGTCCCTGAAGGTGTAGATGGTGCAGAGTTGTTTCTATTGTTGATACCCTTGTTGTTGAATTGGTCATTGAGTTATTGGGCTAAAAGCCTATCTTGTTCTTCTTGAAATGATTTTCTTTCCAATTCTAACAAGGCTTGTTGCTCCACCTCTAGGAGTCTAAACCTCTCTTCTTTAGTGGCTTGTTCATCCAAAAGACTTTCTTTTCACATTCAATTATTTTGAGCCTTTCACTCACATACCTTGAGGTTGGTTGGAGTGGAGAGTTCGCTCTTGAATGTTTGACCAAGTTGTTAGTAAATGTTGCATTTACATGAGCATCATAAGGTTTGTTGTTTTGGTCTTTGTGTTGTGAACGTTCATCTTGGTGAGCTCATCTTGTATACCTTTCAACTCTTTGATGGGCATCTAGATATTTTGAGTTGATAGGGGGTGATTCAAGTTGATTATCATCACCAAATATCATGTTATCCCTATGTCTTTGGAAAAATGTCATCAAGATTTTAATCCATTGCTTGTCTCTCCTTTCTAGTCATGGTGTAACTCATGTCCATATCTGATTGAGAAGGTGCTAAAGAGGTACTCAACTCACTAGGATTTCTCTTAGGTTTAAACCAAACTTCAGACTCACTCCTAGGGGATTGATCAAAGATGGGCACTTTTCCCTTTCACTTTTGACGATTTTGGACTAGGGGTAACTAATCAAAGACAACCTGAGGTCATTTTCCTTGACTAACTTGGTACCTTGTCATAACTGAAATGAAAGAAAAAGACCCTTGGTGATAAGATGGCCCTAAGAAATGTCGATATCAAACTAGGATAGTAAAAGTGTTCAATTGTCCAAAAAGAGATGGTAAGATAGAGAATTGCAAAAGGTGTAAACCAAAACTACCACAGAGGTGTATAAAAAAATGATGAGTATCGTAACACATATGGATCAGGAGGATGGATTTAACCCAAATATATTTTTGATTGAAATTGAATTTATATGGAGGTGAATTGGACAAAAGACTACAAAGACTCTCCAAGTGTGTTACCAAAGAATCTAAGGGTTTTCTTTTCCAACAAGGATGATTCCTAACTTATCAATGCCAAGCAAGATTAGTTTGTAAAATCAAAGAATACTAACTCAAGGGGTCAAGACACAGGAACCCAAGGTACAAACAGGTTTCCAGTGGTAGAGTAACCTACTAAAATCTGGTCGACCAAAGAAAGACTAAAAATGGCATGAATCAGACAAAGAACAAATTTACCCTATGCGATAGTTTCCAGGCTAGTACGATACAATATGTCCAAGCAATATTTCACACTAAGGTCATGCGATAGTTTCCAAGCAGCCCGTGCGATAAAATCCAGGTAGGATGTGTGACATTCGTGCAGCAATGAACTATCACATGATAAATCTCAGAATAGTGGGCGATGAAGTTTCAAGATCGTATGACTTTTGGCCGGTGAGTGTCTAAATTTTTAATTTTAAAGGCAATTTGGTAAAAGTTTCAGTCTGATGGTTGGATTTTTTGATTTCAAACATAGTACTAGTAGTAATCAGACAAGTTTGCAAATAGTAGGTGATCAAACATGTCATAAAACACTTGCACAAGGGCAAAAGTAACCTTGCCAAGACAAGAAATTGTGATGTCAAAGAAAGAAAATCCTATGAATGCTACCGTGATGTTTGATGTTTGGGAAAATTTGCACGGGTAGATCACAATGAGAACACTTCAAGCACTTACTAGCCTAAAAGACAAAGGCTCAATACTTAACAACTTGGCCCACACTTGATGTCCCATTGCCTTACACAAAGTGGTTGCCCATAATAGATATTGTCTTTGTCATGGAAGTGCCAATGACACAACCAAAGGAACACACATGGTGAGTAATCTTGGGGTGATCTGGGTTAGTCCACTAGGATCAATCCTTGCACCAAGAAGTTAAGCAGAAAAATAGGGTGGCTTCTATCTATGGTTCTTAATAAGGGCTCCCATTCATAATACCCCTCTTGCTCCCCAAAGGGACTCCTTACCTTGTGGCAAGTAATGGACCTCATGGCCACAAGAGTACCTTAAGAATTCTTGCTCAACATTTTCCTCATGGTCAGAATCCCACAAGTATTGACATCAAGAGAAGACAAGTACTACGTCTACCAAGGTTTTGTATCCTTGATAACCTTGAGTTTATAGTGGGTCAGAATAGCTGGAGAAAAGCTTGCCCCCACTTGGGTCGTTCCCCTTGATTGCTCAAGAGCAGGCCCACTAAAGGATTCTAAAACTAAACAAAGAGTGGATCAACCTTTGAGTGTCAAGATTTCTATTTCACCTCAAGGGTGAAGAGAGTACTCTCCTAGCTCAAAAATTTCTCCCAAACACACCAAGAAAAGGTTCAATTACCCTCTTTCTTTCAAAATCCAAAGATGGGTCAAGATTTATGTTTCACCATAAGGGTGAAGAGCATACTCTCCTACCACCAAAAGATTCCTACAACAAGATATTAAGTGCCTATGAAAAGAAACAACTAGTATATGCCGCACTTAAATTGAAAGCAATTAAACAAGCACTTGATTGGTTTTTATGCTTTGGGCAGCCCTGCAAAAACCATTAGTAGCCCTTGTGCATTTGGAGCTTTGACATGCATTCTTTTAAGAAAATATTCAAGCAATGAAGGCACCTACAAGCACAACTTGTTAGCCCTACAATGGTTAGCACATCAAAATCAAGAATAATCTACAGATAAACCTATGTTCTTCCATAGCAAATCAGAAACCAGAAGAAAATAAATTAAATCTTGCAAAGAAATGTCAAAAATTACTCACTGCCAGGCCTGTGTGACAATTCTATCAGAGAAAGAATCGTATGACACTTCTCAGTATACTGATGTGATAATTTCTCATTGTACGATACTTCATGCTACCTGCATGTGATAGAATATAAAACACTGGTACAACAGAGTCTTGTATAACTGAATGATACTTTTACTGGAAAAGTATCGCACGGGTATGTAATAAAATATCACATGATACTGGAAAACTATTGTATGATAATCTATCAAAAAAATAGAAAAATAGAGCTAAAACAACAAGCAAAAATGATGACGAAAAATTGACAGAAATGCATAAAAATAAGGACAAAACAAGAGTGTTTTGCCCCACAGTGGGTGCCAAATATGTACACACTAAGATGTGCACTTCTCTAAGTCATTACTTCCAAGAGAATCCATGAATGGGAAACCTTGAGAAAGCGACCTAGAGCTCCCTAGGCATGGAGTCACAAGGATATTAAGAATGCTCTCAGCTAGAGATATTAAGCCTATAACCTTGCTAGTAAACCACATAATAGGAGATTCAATCAGACAAGGGAAAGAATGCCAATATCCTCAAGAATCTTGAAATGAAAATGCAATGCAACTATGCTAGAAATGAAGATGCAAGCTAAGCTATAGAAATGAAAGTATTACAAATCCTTGCTAATTAAGCTATGTGAGCTAATCTATAGCATAAAAGAAACTAAGCTAAGAAAGCATAAACATGAATCTACGATGCAATAATGAAAGCTAGAATGCAAGATGATCTCCAAAAGCTCCAAAGTCTCCAAGAAATCCTACAACATAAGATTAGTATTAAAAAAGTGGATCCTAGAATGAGAAGAGAGCTCTCCTTTTAAAGGAATTGAAAATGAATGGACCATGGAAATTAAGAGGCAAAAGATTTAATCAAGGGTGGAGCTTGAAAGAGGAACAATCCATGTGCACAAATCTCCTCCAATGAGAAAATAAGAGTTGACTTTTGTGTCCATATGAGACAAAAAGGCCTTTTCTTCTTTTTATAAAATAAGAATAATGCTTTATTTGTGCAACTTAGGATAAGAGGGAAAGTGGGGGCATTTTTATTTAATAAAACGGGAGGAAATTCCTTTTAATTAAATAAGTACTTAGGATAAAATGGTTATCCCATAGAAAATAATCGAATAAATGATATAAATAGGATTTGATCAAAGAAATTTATATAATTGAAAATATTAATTTTTGAAAATATTGATTCAGGGATTTGATAAATTGCAAGAATGGGGCCCAAAGTCTAGGTGACCATTTTAGGGTGCATACACCACTAAATTTCCTTATGAGCTTCCTATAAAATTGTGCAAGTCCATGGAAAATCCTTACTTTTGTCCCTGTGGTTGGTGTAGGCCAATTTGTGGTTGCTTCCACCTTGCTTGAGAAATAAACTAGCTCTTGCTTGAGAAATTCAGATTTCTCTAGATTGATTGCTAACTGTTCTTCATGCATCCTCTTGAGTATAGTCTCCACATGTGCTAAGTGTTCTCCTTTAGTCTTACTAAAGATGAGTATATCATCAAGATATACCACCACAAATCTGCCTATGTGATCCTTGAGCACTTCATTCATTAACCTCATGAATTTGCTAGGGGCATTAGTAAGCCCAAATGGCATAAAAATCCATTCATATATCCCCTTAGTGGTCTTAAAGGTTTTCTTCCACTCATCTCCATACTTGATCCTAACCTAATGGTAGCCACTCTTGAGATCTAGCTTGGTGAAGTATTGTGGTCCTCCCAAACAATCCATCAAATCCTCAATCCTATGTATGGGAAACCTATACCTTATTGTTATCTAGTTAATGGCCCTTGAATTAGTAAAAATCCTCCATTTTCCACCCTTCTTAGATTCTAAGACAACTGGTACTGCACATGGGTTGATACTCTTCATGATGAGTCCTTGATCAAGTAGCTCTTGGACTTGTCTAGCCACCTCTTGGTTAAGCTTTGGTGTAAACTTGTATGCTAACTTGTTAGGCAATGAGGCCCCTAGAATGAAGTGAATCTGATGACTTATGGACCTCTTAGGTGGTAGGGTTTTAGGTGCTTCATCACACACAATATCCTTATACTTGTCAAGTATCTCTTGAAATTCATTAGGTGGTGGTGCTTGAATAGACTTCTCCTCTTCTTTTGGCTTTATCACTATGGCATACCCTGCACTATCCTTCTCTTGGAGTGTACTTATCATCTATTTTCCACTACTCAATAATACACTAGGAGTCTTGGATTTCTCTCCTTCTTCCTTTATAAAAGATTGAAGTTTGAAGGCTTTCAGGTCTTTCTTGAAGGTAACAGTATTGTCCTTGCCATTGTAGATGGCTTCTCTGTCAAATTGCCAAGGTCTTCCAAGCAATAAGTGGCATGCATCCATAGGGATTATATCACACAATATTTTATCCTTGTAACCTCCAATAGAGAACTCAATCCATGCTTGCTCATTGACCAATACACTTTGGCCCTTGTTGAGCCATGTCATCTTATAGGTATTGGTGTGAGGTACCTTGGGAAGGTTAATTTTCTTCACTTCCTCCTCTGATATAATGTTGTCTACTAAAACATTGTCCACATTCACCTTACACACCTTTCCCATGACCTTGCATTTCACTCTAAAGAGTTCTCTTCTCTACCTTGGTTCTTTCTTAGCTGGTTGCCTGATTAGAACCCTTCTAAACATGAGATTTTCACCCATCTCTAATTCAATATGGCTAACCTCTGGTGACTTGACACTTGCAGTGTCCTCTTGGGTGTATGCTATTGTCTTCTCTGAATTTGAAGAAGATGGCTTGTTCGGGCACCTATAAGCTAGATTTCATAACTGTCCACAATAATAACATTTCATGGTAGCAAAACATGAACTACCCCTACTTGAACTTCTTCCTTTATTTGAGCTGCCTTGGTGTCCTCTACCTCTACCAAAACTTCCTCTAGAAGATGATTCTCCACCATTCTCTACTTGTTTATAGTCTCCTTGACTCCTATGTTCATTTCCTCTACCTTGGTAGCTTCCTCTATGTCCCCTTTGATCTCTTCCTCTACCTCTATTCTTGGAGGTTTTATCTTTCTTCCTCTTACCTTTTTCTTCATTCTTGATAGCCAATTGATAACATTGGTGTACTGTCTTAGGATTGAGAAGAACCATTTCTTCTTGAATGCTCCACTTCAATCCATTCAAATATTTGGCCACCTTGACACTCTCATCCTCTACCACATTGGATCTTATGCAAGGCTTTTGGAATTCCTCGCTATATGAACTCACATCTAGATCCTATTGTTTCAAACTCTGTCTCTTCTTATGCAATTTAATCTCATAATCATTAGGCATGTAGGCTTCTTTGATTTTATTTACCATGCCTTTCCAAGACAATATTGGATTATTGCCCTCCTTTCCTCTCTCTGCTTGAACAAATTTCCACCATGTTAAGGAAAAGCCTCTAAGTATAGATTTGGCTATTTTTACCTTTTGTGCTTCACTGATTCCATCACATTTAAAGTGATTTTCCATGACCTCTATCCATTCCATGACTAGATCTAGTTCCATCTTACCACTGAATAATGGTATCCCCTCTAGAGATTTTCCATTCATGGCTTTCAATTCCTTTAGGAGTGGTTCTTCAAGAAATATAGGTTTTGGCTCTGGATTCTTATCCTCCTCAGGTACTTCATTCTCCTTTTTTTCCCTCCAATCTAGCTTGTCACTGACTTCTTCAGCCTTTAATTGAACTTCACTGAATGTTTTCTCTAATTGATCTATCTTCTCTCTTAACATCCTATTATCTATCTCTTGGTCCTCAACCTTCTTGGCTAACTCCACATTGGTCACCATGATTCAAGACCCACTAGATTCACAATCTGACATGCACTATGCAATCCCAAAAAATTTTGGGGCTCTGATACCAATCTGGTAGGAAGATTGGGAAGGAGCTTATCACAAGCCCTTTCTCTTAGGTTCACCTAGTGACCCTCAAGTGTATCCACCTACACCAATGACCTATATGATTCCTTAGATGCATTGATCCCCTAGTCTTAGGCCCAACCAATCTACCAAAAGTGATTCATCAACACAAACATAACTTCTTACTACTTGGCTACTTCATGCACCTAGTGACCCTTAAGTTAGAATAAGGGTATGACACCTCCAATAGAGCTAGGGAGCTTGTAGAGGCAAGGAGGTGTGGGAAAATGTCTTAACTAGTACCATTGCACATGTTCCAACCTTCACTTCACTCATTCTTCCTACTGATCTCATACTTCCTTTGTAAAATAGGGCTACAAGGAAGGGCTCAATTAGGCCTCCTCTCCAAGAAAGTAGGGCTTTACTCTTGCTTTCTTCCAAAGGACCCTAAAAAAAAATTATGGATCCTTGCTATGTGAGGTAATATCTCATGGATTCTAGAGGTTTTGGGTCCCTCCTAGGATATACAACCCCCTTAATAAAAATGGGTTCTTTTAGTGGAGTTTAATCCTATTCTTGATTCAGTGAAGTGTTTAATGGTTTTGGATGATCAAATGGATTGATCAACCCCTATCCTTGCATCCAAATCTTGGCATGAATCACATCCAAGACCTCCAACTCCTAACATGTAGCTTCCATCTTTCCTCTACAAGCTATTCCCTTTCTTCCTTCAATCCTTCCTAGTTGAGCTCACCATGGCTCGCCTAGGGCTGGATTGTAAAAATGCCTTGCATGCATACTAGGGCCCCTCCTTCCATGTATGTTACATAAATTGGGTCTAATAACTATCCCCAAAAGGCCATACAGATTGGATGATGGGATAGTGAGTTAGATCCTCATATTCTAAGCTCACTTGGTAAAAACTAGTAAACCAGGAACTTATTGAAGAATTAAACTAAGCTAGAAAAGATGAATAAACACTAAAATATTTGAAGAAATTTAATTTAGATCCACAAAATAACACTTTACATCCATCAATAGATCAAAAACTAACTCAACATTCCTTCATTCATTTAGTGTTTTACAAATCTCCTTCAAAAACTAGACTATGCACACTCTCAAAATAGATCCTCTGTATAGTATTCCTTCTAACCTCAGGATATGAGCCCAAACATGCATAAATAGTCTTAGGTAAGGCTTAGGGGAGGTTTAGAGCCCTTTAACACTGATTAAGGTCTTAAGGCTAACTTGATCGAGGAACTTTTCAAAAGGTTCAAAAGTTGCTAAGCAACTTTTACAACCAAAATGAAAACTTTTTACATCTTGCTTCTAAAAGAGCTTAGGAAGCTTACAAGGCACTAGTACATTTGAGTCCAAATTCAGATGGCCATGTGTTAGATTTGCAATGCCTATTTGTCATAATTTTGACACATGTGTCCGTCGACATTTTTGCATTGGAAATGGTGATAGAAGTGATAACCATCGGTATTCTGACATCATTACCCATTGGAATTGTGAAGATAAATAACAATTTTACTATGGGACCAATCTGTCAAAAAATGATTTTTACAATGTTTGGTCAGTCGAAAAGGAAAAAAATATGCAATATATTTTGACAAGACATTTCATCAGAGGTATAACAGTCTTGTTGCACACATCTATCGGATTGGGGTTTTGTCTGACAGTTTGCCTGTCGGATATCCGATGGCATGTAATATACTATTGATAGGAAATCCATTAGAGATATAGCACGTCTATCAAAAATGCTTTACTACTTGTAAAAAAAGTGATGGATGAGCATAATAAAGAAAACAAAGCTCAAGAGACCATAATAGTTGGTCTCCGTCTTTGGTCCATATACTAACAAAACATTTTACATTTCATTAGCTCATCAAATGAGGGGATTTGAAAGAATTTGATAGAATATTTTCATGATAACATATATTATTAAGTTGACATTGTATGAATTTATCAAATCCGCACACTTGTAGACATCAAACACAATGATAAAGAAGCATCTCCTCCCATGGCCTACATTAGTCAAGCCATGGGAGGGGATGATTCTTTATGGATGTGCTCGATGTCTACAAGTGTGTGAAGTAGATAAATTCATCCAGCATCAAACTATAATAATGTACTTTATACATGAAAATATCATCCATTATATTCTTTCAAATCACCACATTTGATAAGGTAATGAAATGTAAAATTTTTTGTCAGTATATGGACCAAGGACGGAGACAAACTATGATGTTTTTTTGTAGTCTGCTATCTTTATTCCTAGCTACTGGGTAAGGGCTGGAAGACTTATACCTGTCAATTGTTGAGAATAATCACCGCCTTGCCTTTATGTACACTGCATAGTATCCAATATAAGAGAAGGAAAAAAATATGAATGGATAAAAGAAATGAAAGATACAATAAAATTATCTTGTTGTTTACCTTCTCATAATTGATCCCAGTCTCATAAAAGTAATTTTATATGATCACTAGAACATTTCATACATGGATGAGAAACAATATCCAAAGTTTCTAGATTTTGAGAAGAGGTATGAGTGGAGGCCAAAAAAGGGATATTTGTGAAGGTTTTATAAACATAGTACTGAATCATCATCTTTGAACTAGTACTCAATCTAGAAAACCTCTCTAGAAAATGTCCACATCTAGAAAATCTCCATAAAAATCACTTCTGGCCTCCACTGCATATACGTCTTCTCAGTATCTAAAAACTTTCCATCATTGATTCTCATCATTTTTCACCATCTTCATGGACTGAGACCTTAAATTATTGAGCTTCTCTTTGTTTAGATAATAGTTTAACATTCTCTACTTAACAAGGCCAACCACATGAAGGTGGAAGCTCATTTGGCCCTTCCTAGGAGCCTCTGATGACCCTTTACGATATTTTAAGACCTCTAAGATGTGTATTCTTAGGGATTGTAAAGGGTTGTAAAGGGTCATAAGAGGTCCTGGGATACAACAACTGAGAAACATAAATGTAGGCATCATGGTCACAAGTTTTTGGAGACAATATAATTAAGTGGTATACCCAGATGATGCAAAGCAACCACTACTCCTCTGGAACTAGAGGAGTAGTAGTTGCTTTGCATCATCTTGGTATACAACTCAATTATGTTATCTCAAAAAAATTGTGACCATGATGCCTACATTTATGTTTCTCAGTTGTTTTGATATTTACATTTATGTTTCTCAGCTATCATGTTTGTGTGCATGTTTTTTATGTGTTTGGGAAAACACCTTTCTAGCCTGGGCCTGGATCCTACGACAATTAGCTTCATAAAAATGAAGTAGATGACAGATGAGAAATTATCTTCCCAAGAAAAATATGTCGAAGGATCCAAGCCCAGGCTAGAAATATGTCTTCCCATTCTGTTTAAGCCATATTCCTTATTCTTGTCAAACTTCCTTGGTACAGTAGGCGTACTCTCTGCAGTACTCTTCCTCAATCTATGTTCGATGATAAGAATCTTCTTCTTCATCCTAATTGCAGCCAGAGCTTCCTTTTCATCATGATTCAACTCCACTTCCCCCATCTCATCATCCTCATCACCCTCAGCTACCATCCTAAGCCCTTCTTCCCTCTTGATTTCTTCAAGCCTCTGCAAGATATCTGGATCAATAAAGTCTACAATATTGTGTCCATCCATGATCTTAGGAATATAATCTTTTTTTCACTCCTCATTTGCCAAAATATACTACTTCTTCAAGCTTTTAGAGTAGTCTCTAGTGGTTGCAAATCAATCTTATTACAAACTACAATAAGAGGCTTATTGGCAAACATAGGTTTTATGCTATGAAACAGAGCTACCTATTGCACAATACTATAACCACAGGACCCTGAAACATCAAGGAAAAACAAAACAACCACCTTCATATGAGCCAAGGTAATAATATTGAGCATCTCTATGGTGTTCTTTTCCTCCAAGGGGTTGTCCAAAATACCAAGGGTATCAATAGGCTAAATAGCTTCAGACTATCACAAAGGCCTAATGGCTTTGCCTTGTAGCCCACAAGCTAGAGCACAGTGCTCAAAGAAAAGTACATGTCCATATTGTAGAAATGGAAAAGAAACAACAAGAAAACAAAAAAAAATAAAAAAAAGATAAAATATTGCAATTAAATAATCGCCAAAAATGATACACATAATACCTCTGTATGCAGCCCATATTTAACATTTCAAATGCAAGAATGAAAGAAAACATGGAACTAAGCCCACAATTCATAGGCCCATAAAGGGACATTTGTCATAGTCATAGAAATATGATTATTTTTAAATGGATACACCAACGAGTACCATCAGAAATATTGACCATTTACAATCATGAATAGTGAATAATCAAATAGATCATTTTTTTTATCAGCATTTGTAGTCTCTGTGTATATGAAAAATGAATGAAATATCAAGCTGAAATAAAACAGTGAACAAAATTCAAATTCAAGGCCTAATTTATCAAGAGAAACAAACATTAGGATGAAAGAACAATCATTAGGACTACAGAAAAATCATTATGACTAGAAAATCAAGTTCTAGAAAAATCATTACAACTATAGAAAAATCATTTAGACTAGAAAATCAAGTTCTAGAAATGGACAGTTCTGATGCTTTTCCATTACAAAAATTGAGCATTCATTTTTTGGGTGTATTCCATTTAAGTTTTTCAGCTTCTGTATTTATGTGCATGTTCTTTATGTGTTTGGCTTCTCTCCCTCGCAAGGGATACATTGATAGGTAATTGATTTGAAAGGATAATGATTTGACAGTCTTTTTTCAGGATAGGCGTAATCATCCTGCCAACCTTAATTAGCAAAATTTGTGATATATGTCAAGTACTTATAATCAGTATGCCCAACAAATAGAGAGTTAGTAGTAAAAGCATGTCCTTTGGTTTACTAGTTTACTTATAATTAGTATGTCCTTTGGTTTACTAGTTTAATCTGGTTTAAGAATGGTTCGTTTCATGTCTTAATGTACCATTGAATGAAGCTTGGCTATATTAAGTACAATCTTAAGACTCGTGAATCTTCAAATTCTCTTGTTTCCTTTAGACCTCCAAACATGTGTACTGTGAGATTTCCTCCAACAAATGGACTTGTGATGATTTTCACAATAGTACATGTGTTGGAGGAAATCTCAAAGTATTGCTTAGGCAAATCTGAATGTTCATCACCTATGCATATAAGATTTGATCATAGAAGGTATATGCATAGGTGAAAAACATGCATATTTGACCAAACAATACTGCGAGTTAGACCCAACAACAAATAGATTTGAGGTGATTTTCACAATAGTACATGTGTTGCTGGGTAAGCTCCCAGTAGTGCTCAAGAAAATATGCATGTTCATAACCTATGCATACGAAGTGGCTCTAATGGAGGATACAATCACTAAATTCTGCATACTCCTTATTTTATTCTAGGTTGATATTGTCAGACATGGTCTTCTTTTAATGGAATGACTCGTTACTTGTACATTGACTAGAATGTTCATGGAAGAAGGATGATTTGTTTGCAACCTGCAGATACACAGAAACTAAACAAACATCTTTCAACTCTTATTTTCTCAACACAAAGGGACATTTATCATAGCCATAGAAACATGATTAGTTTAAAATGGAATACACCAAGGAGTACCATCATAAATATTGAACTTTTACAATCATGAATAGTTAACCTAAATCAAATAGCTCATTTTTTTTATCAGCATGTGTAGTCTTTGTGTATATGAAAAATGAATGAAATATCAAGATGAAATAAAATAGTGAACACAAATTCAAATTCAAGGCCTAATTTATCAAGAGCAACAAACATTACAATGAAAGAAAAATCATTAAGACTAGAGAAAAATCATTAGGACTATAGAAAAATCATTAAGACTAGAAAATCAAGTTCTATAAAAATCATTACGACTATAGAAAAATCATTTAGACTAGAAAATCAAGTTCTGGAAATTGACAGTTCTGATGCTTTGCCATTACAACAATTGAGCATTCATCATTTGGTACTTCTTGGTGTATTCCATTTAAGTTTTTCAGCTGTTGTGTTTGTGTGCATGTTCTTTATGTGTTTAGATTCTCTCCCTCACAAGGGATACGTCGATAGGTAATTGATTTGAAAGCATAATGACTTGACAGTCTTTTTTCAAGATAGGTGTAATCATCCCGCCAACCTTAATTAGCAACATTTGTGATTGTATAGGATAAAATATGGATGAAGTCCTAGGGAAATGGCTTGCACATAAAAGAGACCCCAAAACCAATATTTTAAACATACATTTGAATTGTGTTGATATGGAAATCCAATGTAGATGATTAATATTGAAATTAGGAAATAAAGGTACTTACCTCCAAAAAAGAATCAACTAAAAACCCTGTCAAATGATCTCAAAAACTATTGATTTCTATGATCCCAAACTGAAACTATGAGATCTACAAAACCCATAAATATTTTTCTGAGATTTGATCAGGTCAACTTTGACCCTCATAAAAGGTCAAAGGCTACATTTTTATTCTGAAGGTCAATTTTGACTTTGTTCACAAGTCTTGGAAGTTCTCCGAAAAGGGTATCCAAATTTGACCTCAGATCTAAAATTTTGCACTTGTACCTATAAGAAAAATGGTTTTATTTGTTGGGATAGGGGTTTTCCTTAGTCAAACCCCAATTTGGAATCAACCTTAATATTGAAATTGAAATGGAGAATGCTAGCAAGTAGTAGAAGTAGATCTAACAATGAAGCTATGATATTCAATATATATGCAAATTGTATTTGAAATGTAATCAAGTATGTTAATATGAAAGCTTGGAATCAACACTAACAAATGAAAATCAAACCTCCATGATTATATGCTTGGAATACACCTTGAGGGAAGAATGAATGGATCTTGAAGATGAACAAAAGGATCTTGAAGATGAAAAAAAGGATCTTGAAGGAAGATCACACCATAATGATGGCTAGATCTAGGGTTTGAATGATGAATCTTGAATGCTTGAACAAAATCCCTTCAATGGCTTGAATACTTGAATCCTTGATCTTCAATGGAGAAATTGGATGGAGAAGATGACTTGAATGCTTGAATAGATTCTTTCTTGAATGAATTATTTCTTGATCACCAATGTCTCCTTGAGAGTGCTTGATGCATGAAGGAATGAGATGACGAAAACTTGATGGAGAAAATGAGAGAGGAAGGCTTCCTTTTATAGTGATCTAGGGCACAATCCTCTAGAGGGACCACTTTGGGGAATTAAATTAAAATTAGGCCTCAAACCTATAGGAATGGACCTAAATTAAATATAATTTAAGAGTTTACCATTTCGGAGACCAAAATAGCGGACTCGGAAGCGGAAAAACAATTAGTTTTGAAACCTAACAACCGGAGATCCCTGGACCTTGAAATTTGAACCCAGGGTCAAAGATGAGCTTGATCCTAACTAGGTCAGGTTTGAGGTTGAATTTGACCCCTTTAGGTCAAATTTGACCTTAAGGGCATAGATTTCAGGGTCTCAATCAGAGTGAGAAACAAGAGGTCCCGAGGGTGCTTGGAGACCTAGAAATGATGCCAGAACAGGATAGAGTGCCAGGCAGAGGCACAAAATCCTATGATGAACATTATGAAGTCTAGGAGGACCTATTTTTAAGTCCTACCTATAAAATAGAGCCATAGAAGATGGAAATTAAGGAGAATCATCGGGATCCTAACCCTAATTTCACCTAGAATGAAGGAATCAAGTGCAGAAAAGAAGTGGAAAGTGGGGAGAAGGCTAGATCCAAGAAAAGATCAATTAAAGGCATTCAAAATGACCCAAAACCACTTACTTAGAGGGATAAATGCTCTTAACATGGAAGTGCTTCTATTTTAAGATGATACATTAAGCCCCCACTTTAGCAAGAGTATGGACTCGATGCAAACTCTTGGTAAAGGAGAAGAAAGAGGAGATCCAAGTGGATTCACAACAAGATAAAATAACACTTAGCTAAGGACACAAGCCCCAAAGTTAAGGACTCTAACTCAACATACACACAGGAGGGTGCAAAAAGAGAAAACCAAAAGAACAAGGGTTAGTACTAAATAACCCAAATCAATCAGCATAAGAAACCTTGCTAAGAAATATTTCTCATACTAATATCATATTTGGAAAGCTATCATAAAAGCATAAATGATTACATAAGAAAGAAAAGAGAAACACTATAAATAACATAGCTTCATGATCTCGTCCTACTAGCATGAAAGAGAAAAGAGAGAAAGGATAAAGTGATTACCTCATTAAGTAAGATGCCCACCTTACCGTGAATCAACCTAGAGGGAGAGCCCAATAGGTTCACCCATAAGTTGTACCTTGAAATTGTAATACATCTTCTGACAGCTTTTGGAATATCCATATATCTACCTTCTTGTATCAATATGAATATGAAATGCATGTCTCCTCAGGATTTAGCAACTTATGTGTGTTACCTTCAGAAGATTTAGCATATAGATGCGTGTCTTTTTAGGATTTAGAAACTTATGTGCATTACCTTCCAAGATTTAGCATATTTGAAATTGGAAATGTGTGTCTCCTCAGGATTTAGCAACTTATGTGCATTACCATCGAAAGATTTAGCATATTGAAAATTGAAAAATGTGTCTCTTCAGGATTTAGTAACTTATGTGTGTTACCTTCCAAGATTTAGCATGTTGCAAAATAAAAGGTTAGAACAAAAATACATAATATAAAATGAGGGAGGCCGTGTATATGCCCCCCTCCTTAATATGGAAAAAACATACTATTTTGACATGTTAAGGAAAGAAAAGAACAAGGATAAATCCTTCTTCAACATCAAGACAATATCCACAAACAACACCTAGTCCAATCCAAGAAGGTCACAACTCCTATGAGGCCATGGAGGGGACGAATGCAAAGAGATATCATCCAAGAAGTGAAAAAGTAACCCTTGTGAGGGATATCACACTGTTCGATTTCCAAGGTGAGATATATATCCACCATGGAAACCCAATGTCAAACAATGAAATAGGTTGTGATCAAGGACAAAGATCCTCAATGCAAACCAAAATTTTCATGTATGATTGGATATCACATAATAGATAGATACTTCTTAACCAAGGAAAGGGGTGAATCCCGAAAAGACAAAAATGAAGGAGATGGCATCCTTGCCCCCCAAGTGTAGGAATAAAGATGGAATGGGACCTATTATATTGTTCACAAAACTATGAAAGACAACGAGCCCCCAAGTATTAGGCTACCATTGTTTACATAATTTAGAGCTCCATAATAGGAACATGAATGTTATTTAGATAAAATAGGATTGAAATACAACTCATTGCCACATGATATATAAATAATATTACTATCAATGAGCTGCCTAATCTTATAATGTAAAGCTTGACATTCATTAGTTGAGTGATAAAAAAATCTATGATATAAACAAAAAGGAAGAGTCTTCAAGTGTGGACTACATTTCTTTCTGCGTTTAGGTCTAGTAATCATCTTAGTGTGAAGGAGTTTAGGCAAAAAAACTACTTGGTCTAATTCCTTCACAGGTTCATCATGTTCTGAAGTGTTATTTGAGATGTTGTTAACATTGATTTGTTGTTGAGGATTAAATCCCAATCCATAAGAATGCTCATGCCCCCCAGTGTGTAAGGGCATTTGAATTCCATGTTTATGCTTACCACATCCTTGACCATTAAATCCTTGTTTAACTAGGAAGTCATAACCATGACCATAATGAGAAGCCATATCATAAGAAGTCAATGGAACTTCAGTAGTCACTATATCATTATTAGTAGGTTTGATAGGTTCATTGTGGGTGGGAGCAGTGACAAAGTTATTACAAAGGGGTTTAGATGTAAAAACTCATTGTTCAAACTCTCTTTGTTTCTTCATAAAATCAAGATCGTTAACTTTATACTCTCCAATAAAGGTAGGATTAAAATCCAAGGGTCCCCAATCATCACCAGGAAGAGCATTAGAGGAGGAAGGATTACTATTAGGAATAGGAGTAGTGTGAGCTTGAATATTAAGACAAGGATTAGGTGCATCATCCACATCAAGTGAATAAATCTTGTTATTATGTATAAAATTGACTTTATGATGAAGGGTGGAAGGAACGACATGCATCTCATGCAACCAAGGTCTACCCAAAAGAACATTTTAATTGAGAGGTCTAGGCATAACATGAATAGGTGTACTCAAGATGATCGGTCCTACTTTGATAGGTAAGGTAATGATGCCTAAAGTTTTCTTAGCAATGTTATCAAAGCCACGTATAGGAACATTGTCAGGTTGAATAGCTGAAATATTAGTGTTAATCACTTTGAGCATGTCCATGCTAAAAACATTAAGCCCGGATCCATTATCAATCAAGGTCCTATGAATGATACTTTTATTGATAGAAACAACAACCATAAGAGCATCATACTAATTTTGAACTTCTTAAGAAGGTAAATCCTTTTCAGTAAATACAATATCAAGAGGACCCGTGGTAGCATGCATGCATTGTAAGAAGTTACTGATGTTCTCTTGATTAGGAAGTGGAGTAGGAAGATTTGCTAGAGCTTTTTGCAAGGCTTCATAGTAGATAGGTGAAGTTTGAAGAAGCTCCCATAAAGCTTGGCAGGAGTATTTTGCAATTGGGTTATCAAATCATACTCCTTGCTAGGAAGATGGGGTGGAGGAGGAAGAATAGGTTGAGAAGGTGGCAAAGAAGTAGAAAAAACTAGATTAGGTTGAGGGTTATTCCTTGTATGATATGTGTGAGCTATAGAATCTTGATCATTGAAGGACTCCATAGGTTTACCTTTGACAATAATGTGAGGACAACCTTTGATAGTTAACAAGGGTTTAGGATAAACCATTTTAGTTGTCTCAACACTACAAGTAGATTCACAAGAAGGAATAAAAGAGGACATCCTAGGAGGAGATGAGGTAAGATCTCGATTCTCCATAGGATCATCACTAAAAGGGAGATCATTAAGGGAATTCATATCATTCTCCACTAATGCCTCATCACTAGAAGGAATCTCAAATGGAGGTAAAGCATCTATGATGTCATCTTCTTTCACTAAAATGTCTACATTTGTTTTAGAAAAATAGTTATCATCATGTGTTAATATGTCATCTATTAATAAATCACCCTCTTGTATCAAAGCTTCTTTGTGAGGAGGGGATAAATCAATGTTGTTATCCAAGGGATCATCCACAATGGTGTCATAAGGAAGAGAGTAATCAACATCCAAATCCAAAGGTTCATCCCAAATAGGAGGATTATCATCCCTACCAATAAAGCACATTGTAGGGTTTCCATAATTCACTAAAGGTTGATCCCTAGAGGGGGAAGAAGGACATCTATTAGGAGAAGAATTAACATCAATATTCAACTCCTTTCCATAAAGAGAGATATGATAGAGATCACATGTAATAAATGAAGTCTTTTTAGGTGTAACATTATGCAACATTTGAAAAAAATTATGCAACATGATAATAAATAGATCTAGATATATCCAAATGCATTCAAATGAGATCTATAAGCATGAAAAGGATATCAAGAACCATAAGCACAATAGGGCATCTAATTCCACCAAAGATAAGAGATTTATATGCATGTAAGATCTAACAAAAAATGTAAATCTAACACCACAAAAGAAAGATTTGTCTGTCTCGGGTTCACCAAAATGTATAGGTGAAGGTGAACACACAAGATAATAGAAAGGGAGACCTAACAAAATAGGGCATCTAAATCCATAAAATAAAGGGGGTAAGCATGTCAGGTTCACAAAAATGTATAATAATGTATAATGAAGGTGAACACACAAGGGAATAGAAAGGAAGATCTAACACAATAGAGCATCTAAATCCACAAAAGAAAGGAAGGTAAGTGTGTCGGGCTCACAAAAATGTATAATGAAGGTGAGAACACAAGGGAATACAAAGGAAGATCTAACATAATAGAGCATCTAAATCCACAAAATAAAGGAAGGTAAGTGTGTCAGGTTCACCAAAATGTATAATATAAAATATGGATGAGGTCCTAGGGCAATGGCTTGCACATAAAAGAGACCCCAAAACCAATATTTTAAACATACATTTGAATTGTATTGATATGGAAAGCCAATGTAGATGATTAATATTGAAATTAAGAAATAAAGGTACTTACCTCTGAAAAAGAATCGCCTGCAGACCCTGTCAAATGATCTCAAAAACTGTTGTTTTCTACTTAGTTGAACTGAAACTGCGAGATCTACAAAACCCAGAAATATTTTTCTAAGATTAGATCAGGTTGACTTTGACCCTCATAAAAGGTCAAAGGCTACATTTTTATTCTAAAGGTTGATTTTGACTTTGTTCATAGATCTCGGAAGTTCACCAAAAAGGGTATCCAAATCTGACCTCGGAGCTAAAATTCCACACCTGTACCTGCAAGAAAAATGGTTTTGTTTGTTGGGGTAGGAGTTTGCCTTAGTCAAACCCTGGTTTGGAATCAACCTTAATATTGAAATTGAAATGGAGAATGCTAGCAAGTAGTAGAAGTAGATCTAACAACGAAGCTATGATATTCAATAGATATGCAAATTGTATTTGAAATGTAATCAAGTATATTAATATGAAAGCTTGGAATCAACACTAACAAATGTAAATCAAACCTCCATGATTATATGCTTGGAATCCACCTTGAGGGAAGAATGAATGGATCTTGAAGATGAACAAAAGGATCTTGAAGGAAGATCACACCATCATAATGGCTAGATCTAGGGTTTGAATGATGAATCTTGAATGCTTGAACCAAATCCCTTCAATGGCTTGAATACTTGAATCCTTGATCTTTAATGGAGAAATTGGATGGAGAAGAGATCTTGAATGCTTGAATAGATTCTTGCTTGATCACCAATGTATCCTTGAGAGTGCTTGATGCATGAAGGAATGAGATAATGAAAACTTGATTGAGAGATGTTCTCACAAAACTTGATGGAGAAAATGAGAGAGGAAGGCTTCCTTTTATAGTGATCTAGGGCACAATCCTCTAGAGGGGCCACCTTGGGGAATTAAATTCCAATTAGGCCTCAACCCTATAGGAATGGACCTAAATTAAATATAATTTAAGAGTTTACCATTTCAGAGACCAAAACAGCGGACTCAGAACCAGGAAAATAATTATTTCTGAAACCCAACAACCGGAGATCCCAGGACCTTGAAATTTGAGCCTAGGGTCAAAGATGAGCTTGATCTTGACTAGGTCAGAGTCGAGGTAAAATTTGACCCCTTTAGGTTGACTTTGACCCCTTAAGGTCGAATTTGACCTTAAGGGCACAGATTTTAGGGTCTCAATCAGAGTGAGAAACAGGAGGTCCCGGGGGTGCCTGCAGACCTAGAAATGATGCCAGAATAGGGTAGATTGCCAGGGAGAGGTACAAAATCCTATGATGAACATGATGAAGTCTAGGAGGACCTATTTGTAAGTCCTACCTAGAAAATAGAGCCATAGAAGAGGGAAATTAAGGAGAATCCTCAGGATCCTAACCCTAATTTCACCTAGAATGAAGGAATCAAGTGCATAAAAGAAGTGGAAAGTGGGGATAAAGAGAGATCGAAGAAAAGATCAATTCAAGGCATTTGACATGACCCAAAACCACTTAATCAAAGGGATAAATTCTCTTAACATGGAAGTTCTTCCATTTTAAGATGATACAGTGATATATGTCAAGTACTTATAATCAGTATGCTCAAAAAATAGAGACTTAGTAGTAAAAGCATGTCCTTTGGTTTACTAGTTTACTTATAATCAGTATGTCCTTTGCTTTACTAGTTTAATCTGTTTTAAGAATGGTTTGTTTCATGTTTGAATGTACCATTGAATGAAGCTTGGCTATATTAAGTACAATCTTAAGACTCGTGACACTTCAAATTCTCTTGTTTTGTTCAAACCTCCAAACATGTGTACTGTGAGATTTCCTCCAACAAATGGAATTGTGATGATTTTCACCATAATACATGTGTGTTGCAGGAAATCCCACAGTACTGCTTAGGCAAATCTAAACGTTCATCACCTGTGCATATTAGAGTTGATCATAGAAGGTGTATGCACAGGTGAAAAACATGCATATGTGACCAAGCAATACTGAGAGCTAGACCCAATAGAAAATAGATTTGTGGTGATTTTCACAATAGTACATGTGTTGTTGGGTAAGCTCCTAGTAGTGCTCAGGCAAATCTGCATGTTCATCTCTTGTGCATATGAAGTGGCTCTAATGGTAGATACAATCACTAAATGCTGCATACTCCTTATTTTGTTCTGGGTTGATATTGTCAAACATGGTCTTTCTTGAATGGAATGAATTTTTACTTGTACATTGACTAGAATGTTGGTGGAAGAAGGATTATTTTTTTGCAACCTGTAGGTACAGACATTGAACAACCATTTTTTCAAATCTAATTTTCTCAACACAAAGGGACATTTATCATAGCCATATAAACATGATTATTTTAAAATGGAATTCACCAAGGAGTACCATCAAAAATATTGACCATTTAAAATCATGAATATTTAACCTAAATCAAATAGCTCATTTTTTTATTAGCATGTGTAGTCTCCGTGTTTATGAAAAATGAATGAAATATCAAGCTGAAATAAAATAGTGAGCAAATACAAGGCCTAATTTATCAAGAGAAACAAACATTAGGATGAAAGAAAAATCATTAAGACTATAGAAAAATCAGTAGGACTATAGAAAAATCATTATGACTATAAAAAAATTATTTAGACTGGAAAATCAAGTTCTAGAAATGGATGGTTCTGGTGCTTTGCCATTACAACAATTGAGAAATCATCATTTGGTACTTCTTGCAATATTCCATTTAAGTTTTTCAGTTTCCATGTTTATGTGCTTGTTCTTTATGTGTTTGGCTTCTCTCCCTCACAAGGGATTCGCCAATAGGTAATTGATTTGAAAGCATAATGATTTGAAGGGTTTTGTATCCTTTAAAGAATCTCAGTCATTGGTAATGCATGGAAAGTCAAATGACTAATCTCAAAAGAATTCAATAAGTGAATTTGAATGTTTGAAAACTACTCCCAACAATTCTTAAACATACTTTATTGTTTAAGAATTGTTGGGACTAGTCCTTTTGCGCATATTAAACAAAATAGAATTTTCAACATATTATTATCATTCTATTTCTTTGTTGTAAACATGTCATTTGTTCAGTTTTAATCTACTGGTGTCATGCCCTAGCCCATGCTTTATCTCCATTAATTGATGTTATTCAATCTTTTGAAATGTTGACTGTGGTTATCAAATGGAAAAAATAAAAAAAAATTATTTAACAGGAAAAGAAATTTACAAAATTGAACCAATGGCATGTTTACAACAAAGAAATAGAATGATAATAATATGCTGAAAATTCTATTCTTTTTAATACATGCCAAAGGACTAGTTGTATGAGTGGATTGTATTTAATACACACCAATGGACCAGTTGTATGAAATTTTCAATCACATAGCATTTCACTGTTGTATGAGTGGATTGTGCAGGAATAGTTAACATTAAAAAAGGAGCAAACTCCTCAACACATCTTGGAAACAATTGAATTCAATAATAAATTAAACCTAACACCAACACTATTCCTCCCATTCACTTCTACCAAGAATAAAGCATTTAATCCATTCAACATTACATATAATCATTAGACAGTTACATTTGTTGACTGTGTAGAGGAATAGTCACGACCAAAATGATCAAAAGTACTTTCACCCTTGCACAAGCTATTCCAAACTTCAAGGAAAATGAGAAATATGCTATATCAAATCATTCATATTCATACTAACCATTCAAAGGATCATTTTTTCAATGAACCCTTTGAGTGTACCCCTGCGGCAGAGAAAGGAAACCACAAAATAGAGAAAGGAAACTTAGTAAAACCTAGTATATGCCACTATTTGTGAGGGTACAGTCATGATAAGTGCCTCTCAAACCTCTCCAAATATGTAAGATTGTCTTTAAATACTTTATTGATCTCTTCTAAACATTAACGAATGTATAGTCAAACCAGTAGTCTCCAAAGCATTCAATAAGTATAACCCAAAATGAAGGGTTTTGTATCCTTTAATGAATCTCAGTCACTGGTAACGCATGGATAGTCAAACCAGTAGTCTCCAAAGCATTCAATAAGTGAATATGAATGTTTGAAAATTTCCTCTTAACTTCCCCAACCACTCCTAATCGGTTAGAGGGATTAGTTGAGTGTTTAGACACTAAAACTTCTTAAACATACTTGATCTGATATGATGAATTATTAATAAAGGTCTAATATACAATGGTTGTACCAGTAATATTAACAAACGTGAATCCAAACATTTGAAAATAGTGAATCGATATCCTTGAGCACAAGCACCAATAACATCAAATAATGGAGATAAATCATGGGCTAGGGCATGACACCAGTAGAATATGGTCATTTTAGTGAGCATTCATGATCAAATAAAATGCAATGCATTTGAAATTTGTGGTCGAATATGATACCAGAGGCTCGAAAGACATTTCTCATCAAATATACCAATCAAAGATGAAGAAATCACATACCTTCTCTCATGCTCAGATTTCACAAAGGAAGATTTATAGCCAAATCTTCCTTGTACCACATGAAGAACATGCCATTGGTTCAGTTTAGCATGTTATTATCATATCAGATAAAGTATTTTTAAGAATTGTTGGTAAGGATAGGAATAGTGGAGATTCTAGATATATCCCTCTAACCAATTAGGAGTGGTTGGGGAAGTTGAGAGGAAAGCAGATGAATCCACACACAATAACCAAAAATGAAGGGTTTTGTATCCTTTAATGAATCCCAGTCACTAGTAATGCATGGACAGTCAAACCAGTAGTCTCCAAAGAATTCAATAAGTGAATATGAATGTTTGAAAAATTTCCTCTTAACTTCCCCAACCACTCCTAATCAGTTAGAGGGATTAGTTGAGTGTTTAGACACTAAAACTTCTTAAACATACTTGATCTGATATGATGAATTGTTAATAAAGGTCTAATATACAATGGTTGTACCAGTAATATTAACAAACGTGAATCCAAACATTTGAAAATAGTGAATCGATATCCTTGAGCACAAGCACCAATAACATCAAATAATGGAGATAAATCATGGGCTAGGGCATGACACCAGTAGAATATGGTCATTTTAGTGAGCATTCATGATCAAATAAAATGCAATGCATTTGAAATTTGTGGTCGAATATGATACCAGAGGCTCGAAAGACATTTCTCATCAAATATACCAATCAAAGATGAAGAAATCACATACCTTCTCTCATGCTCAGATTTCACAAAGGAAGATTTATAGCCAAATCTTCCTTGTACCACATGAAGAACATGCCATTGGTTCGGTTTAGCATGTTATTATCATATCAGATAAAGTATTTTTAAGAATTGTTGGTAAGGATAGGAATAGTGGAGATTCTAGATATATCCCTCTAACCGATTAGGAGTGGTTGGGGAAGTTGAGAGGAAAGTTTGCAAACATTCATATTCACTTATTGAATTCTTTGGAGACTACTGGTTTGACTGTCCGTGCATTACTAGTGACTGGGATTCATTAAAGGATACAAAACCCTTCATTTTTGGTTATTGTGTGTGGATTCATCTGCTTTAGCCAGGAAGATCAAGAAGATGGGGTAGGAGAACATTGTGGTAGAAGAAGTATTTAAAGATATTTACATGTCCCCTATTTGTGAAATTGAGACTATAGGTGATGAAGACCATGTTAAGGATGGGGGGGTCTTAATCAAGGAGGGGCATAAGATGAATTTGTCTTGAGAGATGGGGAAGGAATTTTGAAAAATAGAACAATCAAGAAAAATAAATCTAAGTCCAAAGAGATAAATACAGGAGGAAAGAGGAGGAGAGGGAGAATAGAAAAGACAAAAGAAAGTTAAGATTTAGGAGAGACTTGTTCTCTCTTGGAAAGAAATGAAGCTCATAACATGCAATTTTAGGGGTTGCTATGAAGTCTATGAAATCCCATTTTTCCCTTGAATTAGTGTTTGGAGCTATGAAATCTCAAATAAAAATATATTTAGACATGTTATGACTTTAGTAGTCACCGCATGGATCTACATTGTCAGATCTATGGTCATAGAAGATTTGTAGATGTTCTGGACTGAAACAACTTTATAGAGTTGCATAGATTTTTGTGTTTTCTATAGTATAACTTGTGACAGTTAGATGATTTTGTCACCATTGCAATCAGAGAGAAGTTGAAGAAGAGTATTGGAGCTAAATGAGTGAAGTGATTGAATTTCTATGAGAAAAGATCTTTATAAATTCAAAAGGTGAACCCTAGTTCTACAACATTGCAGTGAAGTTATTTGTGAAACCCTAGTCTAATCTCACATAGTTTAATTTCTAGGAGTGTGTTAAGAATGGAAGCACCCAAGGTGTTTTTTATTAAGGATATAAAAAGGTATAATTTCAAAAGACACCCTCATAAGTCAAGTGAGGATGATCCTGAAGGTGCATTCTCACATATGCTTCCTAGTGTACTTCATGTAGAAGATATTAGGGCATACATACATTGTAGGTATGAGGAGATAGGTTTATGAGAAATTTACAAGGACTTGGAAGAAATGTATGATGATGATGATGATGAACAATTGAATCTTGAATATGCATTTTTGGATGATCTAGGGATCATAAAGTTTGCAAAATTTCACGAGTTTGACGAAAATAAATGAATGGATATTACACAAAGCCACTTCCATGACCAATTCTTTTGGCTTGGAGGTAATCCTATTAAGATCACTAGTGAAATGATTCATGATATCACTCTATTGCCTAATAAGGGCTACTATCACCAAAAAATGGTCTAGCTAAACTAGATGCCCTAAATCTCAAATAAAATGATCAAATCAATCCTAAATCAAACTAATTGTAATGCCAATGCTAATTGTAGTTCCCTATTTTTAATAATATTCAATATAATAGCATGTGAATTAGTATTTAACTCAGAGATATATTACATCATAATTTGCTATCACACAATTCTTACTAGCATTGTAATAATTCATTTCCTTTATATGGGTTCCAACTATTTGTGTTGATTCCAACAACCTCCCATGTCCTGATAAATGTCTTGCTTAATTTTTATTATCCAATCTCCTCTCATGAATAAATTATTAAATAGTCATTTCTTAGATTGTCTCAAATCAATTCTTCTCCATATATTATCCCCTGGTAGAATGAGATTGGTTTCCAATTTATATCTTGTGCAGTGAGAATGGGTGTAATTGGAGAGACATGTTTCTTCAACTTCATTCCTATTCATAACATAGCTAGATTAGTTTATACAGATGATACTAATTAGTTTATTGCCTTATGTTATTAATTGTTTTCATTATCGATGCTCAATAATATTAATCACTGTTAACACTCGATATTGAGCATTAATCCATGCTTGTCTACTTCTTACCAAACCATCGTTATTGATCATTACTATTAATATTAATCGGTAACATTTTCTATGTCTGTTGATGTTCCTATTGTATTTCACCATGCATGATAAACGTTGTATCTTTATATTGGTTTAGTCGATTGGTCATCAATAAAGATTATTTCATTACTGTCACATAAATGATTAGTATCAACTAATCATCCTTCCTCAATGTCGTGACTTACTTGGATGAAGTTAATAATTAAGTATTCTTCTCTGTTGATAAACATATTTGGTCTAAGTAAACTTTATTCTTCATGACAATGATAAGGATTATATTGTATTATTTCTTCATGCTAGTAATCCTTCTATCATCTTTCTCTACAATCTACTATAATTTTATTTCTTTAAAGACTTCTCAAATTGAAACACTTAATATTATATTATAATTTATTATTATTTACTTATTTATTTTTATAGTTTAATTTTATTTATTATTAAATCTTACTTCTGAGAAGGGACATGACAGAATCCATGAATGGTATGGGTAAGGTGACCTTCATTCTTGGTTGTGACTTCAATGAAACATTGGATATAGTTGATAAGAAAGGGAGCAAGGGGATACAGGGTAGACCAGGAGAATGAAGGGAAAGGAAGACATTGTATTGTGTATTTCAAATATGTTTGGATGTAGGGTAGACCAGTAAAATGAAGGATCACTCACTGATTGCATGATAACTCAATTTTGAAGGGTCACTGGTTGAGGGGATAGTCAAGGTCCAGATGATTGGGCCATTGGAGGACCCTATTTCTTTGTATTTATTGCTATCCAAATTGGATGCATGGATTTCTTATGAATTATTAGCTGCTATGTATCATGTAACTCCATCCATAAATCTGCATATACTTCTCTAGGGTTGTAAGCCACTTAGGGATCAAAATAGAGAATATAAATCAAAATCATTCATTATCCTATTTCCTTTTAACAAAGTCTCAACTATCAATGATACAATACATTTGATGCCCTAAGCTATCAATACAAATAGCACCTAGAAGCTCACGGGTTGCCCATTTGATAACCACAGTCAACATTTCAAAAAAAATTGATAACCAATAACATCAAATAATGGAGTTAAAGCATGGGCTAGGCCACGACACTAGTAGAATGCGGTCATTTTAGTGAACACCTCAGCATTATACAATGGCATCATTAAATGTGCCAGTAATATCAACAAACATGAATCCAAACATTTCAAAATAGTGAATCTATATACTTGAGCACAAGCACCAATAACATCAAATAACAGAGATAAAGCACTGGCTAGGGCATGACACTAGTCGAATGTG
>BSBK01010611.1:0-193149 GCA_027943335.1 Chamaecyparis obtusa | reverse complement strand
TGTATATATATATATGTATACATATATATATATATATATATATATATATATATAAGCTAGTAATCAAATTGTTAGGGAAACAATTAGGTTTAATGTTGTAAAATAAATAAAAATGTATATATATAGTTATAAATTATAAATTATTAAAATAATTTGAAACCGTGTAAGAGTTAGGGTTAGGGATAGGGTGAGAGTTAGGGTTAGTAAGATATTTTACAGTATGAGTTAGGGTTTGAGTAAGAGTTAGGCTTAGGGATAGGATGATAGTTAGGGTTAGTAGGACACTTTAGCCTATGAGTTAGGGTTCGGGTAAGAGTTGTAATTAGGGTTAGGGTTATGGATAGGGTGAGATTAATGATGTGGTTAGAGATATGATGTTAGGTTTAAAATTTATGATTACTATCATATTTAGTGTAACATTAAGGTTTAAGATTAGGGTAAGGGATTAGGATTAGGGTTACTAATATAGTGAGGGTTAATTGTAGGTCAATGATGAGATGCAAAATGTTGAGTTTGGATTAGTATAAAATATTTTGAAGCTGGGTAAGAGTTAGGGTTAGTAGGTCATTTTACGTCATAAGTTAGGGTTTAGGTAAGAGTTACAGTTAGGGTTAGGGTTAGGGATAGGGTGAGAGTTAGGGTTAGTAAGATATTTTACGGTATGAGTTAGGGTTTGAGTAAGAGTTAGGCTTAGGGTTAAGGTTAGGGTTAGGGTTAGCGATAGAGTGAGAGTTAGGGTTAGTAGGACATTTTACCCTATGAGTTAGGGTTCGAGTAAGAGTTGTAATTAGGGCTAGGGTTAGGGATAGGGTGAGATTAATGATGTGGTAAGGGATATGATGTTAGGTTTAAAATATGATTACTATCATATTTAGTGTGACATTAAGATTTAAGATTAGGGTAAGGGATTAGGATTAGGGTTACTAATATTACAAGGGTTAATCATGGGTTAATGATGAGATGCACAATATTGAGTTAGGGTTCGGGTAAGAGTTACAGTTAGGGTTAGGGATAGGGTGAGAGTTAGGGTTAGTAAGATATTTTACGGTATGAGTTAGGGTTCAAGTAAGAGTTAGGCTTAGGGTTAGGGTTAGGGATAGGGTGAGAGTTAGGATTAGTAGGACATTTTATACTATGAGTTAGGGTTCAAGTAAGGGTTGTAATTAGGGTTAGGGTTAGGGATAGGGTGAGATTAATGATGTGGTTAGGGATATGATGTTAGGTTTACAAATATGATTACTATCATATTTAGTGTAACATTAATGTTTAAGATTAGGGTAAGGAATTAGGATTAGGGTTACTAATATGGTGAGGTTTAATCATGGGTTAATGATGAGATGCACAATGTAGAGTTTAGATTAGTATTAGGGTTAAAATATTGGTTAAGGTTAGTATGATAAATAGGGTTAAAAAAAATAGTATATATATTATACGATTAGAGTTATGATTAGTATTATATTTAGTTATTTCATGAGTGTTAATTGTGGGTTAATGATGTGATGCATAGTGTTATGTTTGGATTAGTATTAGGGTTTAAATAAAAAAATAGTATATATATATATATATAATATATATTTTTAAATGATAAATTATTATAATAAGTTGACATCAGGTAAGAGTTAGGGTTGAGTAGATCATTCTGTGTTATGACTTAGGCTTTGAGTAAGAGTTAGTGGTAGGGTTAGGGTTATCGATGGGGTGAGAGTTCAGGTTAATAGGATATTTAACATTATAATTTGTGCTTGAAGTAAGAGTATGTTACAGATAGGGTTAGGGTTACGATAAGATTTATGATTAGTATTATATTTAGTTATTTCATGAGGGTTAATCATGGGTTAATGATGTGATGCACAATGTTAAGTTTGGATTAGTATTAGGGTTAAAATAAAAAATAGTATATATATTTTAAAATGATAAATTGCTATAATAAGTTGACATCATATAAGAGTTAGGGTTTAGCAGGTCTTTTTGTGTTATCACTTAGGGTTTGAGTAAGAGTTAGTGGAAGGGTTAGGGTTATGGATAGGGTGAGATTTTGGGTTAATATGATATTTAACATTATGATTGGTATTATGGTAAAAATATTCATGCAGGTTAGTATGAAAAATAAGGTTAACCATCAAATCAATAATATGATTTGGGGTTGATATGTAGTGTTATGGTTACAAACAGGGTTATGGTTTAACCTATTAAGGGTTAGTATAACCCTCGTGGTTAGCTTTTGACTAATGGTAAATGACACCATTATAGTTTTGATTAGGATTAAATTGTCACCTTACGAGTATGACATAAATAAGTAATTATAATGTTAACGATAACATATTAGAGTTAGGGTTAGGGTTATGATTAGGGATAGGATATTATGTTTATAGTTAGGAATAGTATCATATTAAGGGTTACTATAACCGTGATGTTTTCCATTATAATGTTAACCTTAGGAGTACAATTAGGCTATTCAACATGTAGGATAGGGTAAGGATTGATTTAAGGTTGTGTGCAGTATTAGGATGTACCGTATATAGTAAGGGTTAAATCATATGTAGTGTTATGTATATGGTTACTATAAGGGTTACTATTAATTTTTTACTTGCACCTTAGGAGTACTAATAATTTTTGACTTGCACCTCAAGAAGGGTTACAATTAGTTTATTATTTTAACCTTATTCAATTACTATTAATATTGAACATGCACCTCTCACAATAAAGGTAAAGATTAAGGTAAGGTATTAGGGTTACCATTACGGGTAGGGGTAGGGGTAGGATAAATTTTTTTGTTAATTATCATTAGTATCACATATAATCTTACAATTTAATGTACAGTCAATGGTATATACATGGTAACAACTAACTTGAACAGTTGCCATATTAGCGTAATCATTGTTGTTAATTTAAAGTCATGGTATGGGTTAAGATACAATTTTATTTTAGTTTCCATTGAAGATTAACTTTTAATAGTTTAATTAATATAGTTAAAGGTATTGGTATAGTTTTTAAACATTTTTCAGGGTTAGGTTAGAAATATTAATGAATCAGATGTCCTCTATATTTATTTCCTCACATTTAATTAGTGCATTCATTGAACAAATAAATATTAGAAATACATAGATGAAAACAATATGTTGCAAAACATTGGAAGTATAGGGGTAACCATCATGGGAATAGGAAAAAATATATATTCACTATCTTGTTTGTGAAAGTTAAAAACAAAGATGAAAGGGGAAATAGAAGTCCCACTACAACCATTAGATAATTAAGAAGTGTGAAAGATAAGATAAGAATGATCTAAATCAATAACATTTCTCCATAATGATGCAAGTACATCACATATTCTTCAACAATAAAGTTGGTATTGCGACCTTTATTTGTACAATCATCACACTATACTTCTTTTAGCATTGATGGAGGTGCATCCACTTTTGCAGATGTCTTGTGCAAAAATTTTGAAACATCTTCCATCTGCTTTATATCTTGCTCATCAACATAGTCAACTGATAATGCTGCATTCTCCACATCTTTGATTATAGTTGTGCAGGACTGTTGAATGATTCACGTACACTTGTCAAATTCACTCTCAAAAACATTGTTTGAGGCCACCGAAGTAGAGGGGCTTGTAACCATGATGTTGGACTCTATGTTAGAGACAACCATAGGTGGAATGATATCCTTTAAAGGTTTAAACAAACATTAGTATATATAATTAATCTGAATAACCATTTTGCATTCCCATTTCAAACTTTAGATGCTACCTATAGTGGAATAGTATATATGATTTTGTGGAATTTTTTATATTTAAATTAAGAAGAAGTCAGGTTTGCAAACATGATATAAATTAGGATGATACAGAACAAAGAGAACACAAATTTGAAATATGATATACTAATTTATCTCATAAGGATAACTCAGAACAATAATGACACAAAATATTACATTAATAAATAATGCAATATTTAATAGTAATACAACATTACAATACATCATTGATTTTCAAGACACTTGAGTCTAATTTCTTCTACTTTTCTATTGGAAAGTTGTTTCACAGTCTTCATTTTTTCATAGCAGTCATATGTGAACAGTGGCATGATTCTCAAGCCTTCTAGAGACTTTACACGAGATACATCTACAAATGTCAATCCTGCTCTTTCTCTTGGGCCTATATCAACTATGGCTCTACAAAGAGTTAGTCCCTAAGATTTATGAATTGTCAATGACCATGCCAAGCACAATGATAACTGAAAGGTTCTATCCCTCTAGACTGGTGATATTGGAACCATTCTTGGATGACGGTCATCATATGGTAATCTAGAATAATTATCAAATTCAATCGTAACATAAGCAGGTGGTTCAGGTTGGGCAGTTCCTAGTTTGTACACAATATTTCAGATATATCACAAGGATCCATTTACAAGACCAGCTTCAATCCATAGATTTGTAGTTAAGATGACCCTTGAATCCTTACTGAACAATAACTCTAGATCAAGTATTCATTTGAGAAATCTTCAATTGCATTTCCATTCCTTGACTTAGTTGCAAGGCTACATGTAATAGGTTACCTCAAAAAATACAACATCCTCAAGTTATGGTTATGAACATTGGCATTTGTAGAGAACAAATGCACTATCTTGTCAAACTCATCATTGGTTGCAACATCTAACCTCACAGGGGTTTTCATCATAAGAAAGTTCCAATCATCTAAGTTTGGACTTGCATCTCTCACATTTATGAGAAGTTGACGAAATATTTTTTGGTGGATGTTTTCTCCATCTTGCCTAAATATTTTATCTAATGTAACCACTATTTTGAATTCTTGCCACAATAAATTTGCCTACCCATTGCTAGCATATGTCATTTTATCATTCACTGGAGGCAACTGCCCAAGATCACCAACCAAAATAATAGATATACCTAAAATAAATTAAGAGAAATGATTAGAAGACTATCTATGAAAATTACATGATTGTATTTATAGATGAGTTATATTAATAAATATTATAGCACAAAAATAGCATCATTAGAAAAAATAAAAGTACACCTGCAAAGCTTATGTTAGTACTTTGTGGGAAGGCTTGTCTGAGTCAAGAATCTATATTTTCTAGCAAGTTGTGACCAATGAAGCTCATTTCATCAATCAAAATATACCTGATATGGGCTATTTCTTCTTGCAAACTTGTGAGTCATGTACCCTCTAGCTGAGAAAAATCTCTAATTGGTATTCTCAACTTTGAATGAATTGTAGAAGCTCCTATATTGAAAGCTGTAACTCCAATTGGTGCAAGTAATAGAAGTAGAGAAGGACTTGGCAAAGCTGTAGTCTGAATAATTTGACTAATGGCACCAATCAGATAAGACTTTCCTATTCTTGATGTTCCTTGAATTATCATAAACAAAAGAATCTTGACCTGATTTCCATGGTAGTGTGTCATAATAATATCAATTTCCTTCTGCTGCTTCTCACTGAGACTTGTTAAGTTGATGCACTATGGGATGTCATCATACATGAGACACCCATGTTTCTTCATTTCTCCTATGAAGTTGATTACTATAGCAGTATGCTCTTCACCTTGATATTCACTACACTAGTTTGTATTTCTATGAACATCTCTTCTTCCTAGCATATCTATCATAGAAACTTGCATATGTTGACCACGATGTAGTCTGGAGATGATTTCCCATTCATGCTCTATGGTATTTTCTTGAATAGCTTCATTATCTTACACTCTAGAAGCATTGCTAGGATCATCATTTTCTGTAGGTGCTACTCTTTGAACATGCCAAGGATTATAATTGAGTGATTCCTAGTTTTCTACTATAGTATCATTATCATGACCAATGTCTCTTTCAATGTTATGAAAAGGCTTTTATAAAAAAAAATCAGATAAAAAAAACTCCACCCATTTACTCAAATCACGTAGAGGAATGGATACAAACCTAGGGAAAACTCTAACAATAGCCATCTTTTTCCTTGGCCCCCATTTGTTGTCTCCTCTTTTTCTGGGATTGTATATCCAAGATCTGGCTGCATCAATTAAGGTGATAGCTTCCATACAAATTGGTCTTATTTTATAGCCATCTATAAAATGTTTGGCATGCTCTTCATCAATTTCCTCATTTTTTACTACTACAGTTTGAAAACCTCATGCGAGACATTTAGATTAACAAACCTTCTACTAATCTCAACCAATAGAAGCTCTAACAACATATGACATGTTTCCTAGGCTCCAATATCCCTCTCTATAAATTTTTCTATGAGTAGCTTTATGTATGCTCACACAGCTAAATCATCAGGATTTCCAAGTTTGACAAATGCATCAAGATTTCAGAATAGGTTTCTGAACTCCTCTCAGCTTTTACTGCATACTTTCCAATGTATTTAATAACCGCATGTTTTGAAAGAACGGGTTGCCAATCTATATTTGCCCTCCATAGTTGTAGTATGTACTAATAATGTGAATTCACTCAATCATCATTTCTAGCAGGCTCAAATTTTCTTTCACCTGATTTTGTATCCTCACATAACATGGATCCCTCCAAATTCAATGGCCAAGGTGCATTGTACCTAAGAGAAAGAAAGTGAGCATCTATTTTGATTAATTTATGGGAATAGTTAATATATAATTATAATGTACCCTATATTAATAGATGAAAGAATTACCTAAAAACCATTCTTCCCCTTGTTTTATGCAAACATGAACCCTCCTTACAGACTATGTGGTATTCGACACAGTTGACTATCTCTTCGTAGTCATGGTCAATATCCATCTAAGCTAGTTGTCCACTATTTTTAAGACATGGATGTTGACCAAAATGTTGGAAAACCTACAAATGGTTGCGAATAAAATATCATATTAAAATTTATAATAGTTTCTTGTTTCTCATACATATGAACATATATTGTGAGCATCATGTTATGTATATATATATATATATATATATATATATATATATATATATATATATATATATATATATATATATATATATATATATATATATATATATATATATATATATATATATATATATATATATATATATATATATATATATATATATATATATATATATATATATATGATTAAATGACTTAAAACATACTTGTATATTTCTTTGATGAGGAACATGTCTAGGATTCCATCCATGAATAATGGAATGAAAATACCTCTTAGCAGTTTTGCATTCCTCCTTATTTGACCAGTCTATAGTGTCCATGTTTAGTGCTCCTTTGAGCCATAAAAATCAATGCACATGAGGTGAACCCCTATGTTACCACTCATACCTACACCAAAAATCACTGACTTTCATACCTTTTTCAAGTGTCTCTTTCCTAAACATTATATGCCTCAAATGCATATAATGTGCAGCTATATGAGGATAGTCAATGACATTCTATCTTCTCCACTTCTGAGCCTCTCGTGGATCAGTTGGTATTTTTCCCAGCATCAGCGCATGCAAATTAGGCCATTGCATATCCGTTGCACTCAAGGTGAAGAAAATTGTAGGATTCCCAATTTGGTGAAGCACATTTGTTAATTATGCTCTACATTTACACCAATATGATCTTGTTCCTCTTAGAGTTGTTCCAAATCTCATCAACCTATCTGCCAAATTATTATGTGGCATATTTTCCATATGTTCTCTTAGCTCATTGATGGTAATTGGCATGTCTTCAAAACTCCTTTTACAAATATAGTAGATGAATTTTGTGCATGATGTCTCATTATCATATTCATCATGAAATACCTAAACCTTGGATGTTTATCAAACTGATGATCCCTATATCGCAACAAATGCTTCACATATTCATGTAGATGAATTCTCCTCATTCTTGGCTCTAACCAATCACATCTTCCATTAGGAAACAATGTTGGAAATGCCATATCTAACAATCATGATGTGACATATTCATTGATGGGTGATGCACCTATAATTGGCCATTCAATTAATGTAGATGGAACTACCTTAGGATTGTTAACCCATGCTTGGATTAATTCCATTTCTATTTGAGCATTAGGTGGTCATGAAGCCATAGACATTGTGTGTTGAATTACATTACCTTCATCTATCTCCATGTATGGAACCATAAAAACCACTTCGTTTGCATCAGAATAAAATTCCATGTGGACTCTCCTCAATCTATTAAAAACATTTTGATCAGTATTTCTAGGAAAGTCATTGAGAGCATGTTCATCAATTCTAACATCTTCATAAAAATTGTCATGGTCTACTTTGTATTGCAATGCTCTGTACACACAATCCCTATTTACAGTAAAGTTATAATGTGTACCACGTTGATCCCTCTTGTGAACAATAATAATTGGCAAATGCTCAATTGTATGTGGTAAAACTTTGGCCACTTATTCTACATATTGAGGAAAACTTATAGTATGTCCTTTATACTTATACTGACCACTAATTGCATGTGTAACTTGTAGTATAGGACTGACACATGCAATCAACATCTCTTCAACCTAAGTCAACTTTGCAAGTTCTTCTAGTTGAAATCCAGGGTCCATATTGTTTGAAGATGAAAATGTGTGAGTTCCTCTTCTTGTCTACACCTATTGCATATTGGGCCTTCATAGGTGCGATATACTTTCACTGCAAGATATGATTCTTGAAAAACATGACACATTTGAGGAGTCTTCAAACTATCTATCTAATGCCTAAACTGTATTTGCAATCTTCTAAATTAATTTTTTAGCATACAATTTGGGTTTGGCATGTTTTCTATAGCACCTTCAACATCAACATTCATTTCTAATTGATTTTCATGCTATGGCATTTGTAGAACACACTCTATAGATGCAAACTCTTCATTTTCAACATCTAACTGAATGTTTTCATTAGGCAGATTGTTATATCTATGGCTTGGTTCATGATCATCTTGAATCACTCGATGCCCTTCATTTTGAAGACTTTGAATAGAAGTTCATTGATGGTTGTTCATTGAAACATTTATATCATCTATATTTTCAATTTCTAATTGTTCCACTGTTACTTCTGCCCTTCTTCTATGAATTCTTTGTCTATTAGCTTCATTACACCTGACCCTATGTTGTTCTCTTTGACTTTCTGTCAATTGTTCTTGCTGACGTCTACGTGACTCTCTTCTATATTGTCTTTGGTATACTCTTTGATATTCTCTTCTATCTTCCTCTGATTCAAAGATCAACCTCGGTCTCACCATATCTAGTATGGAATAATGTTAAATTAGTGACCTAAGAAAACTTTATATTATACATATGTTAAAATATTGTAATAATTAGAAACAAAAAATGTGACTTGTAATTTTTTTTTTTTTATATATAGATTTGAAAGAGAAATGCCAATTTATAATACATAGTGATTTAGTTGTGATAATTTATATATCATATTTAAATACATATTTAAACATATAGAATATGAATTCTAAAAAATAAAAGACAATAACAACACTTTGAGTGTAGACACCATAAAAATTAGACATACATGGAGTAAATTAGAGGCAAGATATAGAAGAATAACAAAATGATTTTTTTTTTTAACAATAATTGATATACAATAACAATTGGAATGGTCTAAAGGTCATTTTTTGAAAACACGAGAACACATGATCTCTTAATTGTAATACCAAGCAATCAATCCAAAAAGGTACATGATCCCATTTGGATCTCAATACAAACATTAATTGTCAACATTCAATTCCAATATGTTTGCCTCCATCTTTCCCTAACCCGTTCTTGCTCTGCTCATACGTGGGCACGTGAATATGGCTTCAGAGTGTGAGAATCAGGAAAGTACACCTCAAAAAACTATACTTGACTAAGTGGTGAAACAAATCTATCGACGATCACACCCGACCACCAAGAGTCATTGTCTAGTACTTCTACTACAAATCTAGTTGGTACAAATCGAGGCAAAGTAATGGGAGGTGGAATAGGTCTCATATAATCTACATACACCCTCTCAACGAGGGGCTCTCAAGCCCATTTGTCATTTATGAAATGGTGATATTTGACATGATATTTTGGCACCTCACTATTGTTAACAATGTCTACAATTGTTGCTTCGAACTAGGCCCCTTCAAACCTCTCCTCATCAGAGCTAATCTCAACCTTCATTCCCACAGTAAACTCCTTGTGTATGCCTACTTTATGATTAGAAAAAAATACATTTCAAATTATTGAGAAAATGATATAATAAAAACATAAATTAATTATAATTAACAAATTCAATTTCATGAAATGAGTTTCAAAATATAATTTTTTAAACAAAATTATGTAAACCTAATTTTAAACAATAATTGATTATATGAATTGCATTAATTTCATTAATATAATTAACATAATCAATTTCATTAAATCTAATTTTAAACAATGAGAGACCTAAATATTGCGGTATTGCCATATTTAGTAAAATAGCAACAAAATGTTGTATTTTAAACTAAGTATGAAAATAGCAATAAAAGAAATATAATATTAATGTATTAAACAAAATCAACTTCATTAAATCAACTTCTAAATCAAATTTGTAACATTAGAAGACCTTATACATTCATATTAAAAACATCTATACAAAAATGGCGGCATTGCCATCCACATGAAAAAAATGTAATATTTGAAATTAATAATTTAAATTTGTAACAAAATGAAAGTATATTTCAAAGTAATTATTAAAATCCTATTAAAATGAATGTAATTTCAACATTTCAAAGTAACTATTAAAATACTAATAAATTAAGTTTTAAAATATAATAAGGAATTGAAATCTAAATGTAATATTCTAAAGGTATAAAGGTAATATTGTAAATGGAAATCTCCTAAATTTATACAAAAACAAAATATAATTAATGTAAATCCTATTTCTAAAATTTAAATCAAATAAATTATAATTATTAATTGCAATATTTAAATCAAATAAAAATTAGTAATTGTAAAGCAAATAAATTAAATTTAAAGCAAATAAATCAAATAAACATAATATTCAAAATGAAAATGTCCTAAATTTATATAACTAATCTAAATCCTATTTGTAACATTCAAAAATTAGTAATTGCAATTTTTAATTATTAAATTTCTATTAAAATGAATGTAATTTTAACATTTCAAAGTAACTATTAAAATACTAATAAATTAAGTTTTAAAATATAATTAGGAATTGAAATCTAAATGTAATATTCTAAAGGTAATATTGTAAATGGAAATCTCCTAAATTTTTACAAAAACAAAATATAATTAATGTAAATCCTATTTCTAACATTTAAATCAAATAAATTTTAATTATTATTTGTAATATTTAAATCAAATAAAAATTAGTACTTACTAATTGTGATAATAAAAAAAATCTATATCTAACAAAGGTAATATTCAAAAACAAATTTATATAAAAAGTAAATATTACACTATGGCGGTATTGCCATCCACAATGTAAACAGATTATTTAAATTAAATAAATAGATTATCTAAAGTGAATGTAATAACTAAATGTAAATGTACTAACTATATTAAATAAATAGATTATATAAATTAGATCTAATAAGTATATTAAAGTATATTAAACAACTCCAAATTATAACTTAAGAAATGTATTAAAAGAATATTAAAAATATACCAAAAACAATATTAAACTAATAGAAACAGATTATGTAAATGTAAAACTAAAGTAAATGTAATAAGTAAATGAAATAAACAGATTATCTAAATTAAATTATAATTTATGAAATGTATTAAAACAATATTACAACTATACTAAAAAGCAATATTAATCTAAAATACTAAAAAATAATATTAATCTAAAATATTACAATATGGTGGCTTTGCCATCCATAATGTAATATTATTAGATTTAATAATATTAAAATTAGATTAAATTTATATGCAAATGTTAAAACAAAATTAGATGAAATATTAGAACAATATTACAACTATACTAAAAAGCAATATTAATCTAAAATACTAAAAAACAATATTAATCTAAAATATTACAATATGGCGGCTTTGCCACCCATAATGTAATATTATTAGATTTAACAATATTAAAATTAGATTAAATTTATATGCAAATGTAACAAAATTAGATGAAATATTAGAAAAATATTAGATCTATATTATTTCCATATAAAAGAACATAAAACTATTTATATAAAATATATAAATATATTTTATATAGTTTTATATAAATAGTTTATATAAAACTATATAAGGGTATGTGCAGGATCATGGTATACCAAACTATGGCCTTAAGTGGCAATGAAAAATCATAAAATCAGGGTTAGTCAAGTTGATGTAAAAGGTTGAACATCTTATGAACCGTATGTGAAAAAGTTGTAAGAGTAGAATCTGTAGGAAATTGAATGTAGTTTCTAAACTACTAGCCCTTGTTTGAATTTTGTTTTGTCTAATTGTTCAAAATTTTAGATTTCAAAGCAGTACTATGAAAATTTCAGGGAAAAGATAACAAGTACGTGTATGTCTGACCACCTTAATCACAATCAAATGATGATATATTTTCCCAAGATTCTAGATATAAGTAGTAGACTCATGCCCATATGTGACACATTTTTGTTTTTATAATTTTTGATCAAATAAATAATTAATTATGATTTTTTTGCTACAACTTTTTCAGAATAAAAAACTCTCCTATTTGACCACCTTAACTAATTCAAAATTTTACCAAATTCAAAACTTTTTTTTTCTTATAGTAGTCGAAGCATAGAATGTGACGCATGTTTTGGATTTCAAAAAGGTTAAATGGTTTGAAAGTTATAGTTGTTTCTCAATCAGTATGTCAATTACGACTTTAAAGATAACTCAATTGAAAAATATGTAATAATTACTTACTGAACTCAAAATTTGACAACAATTATATTAATGGAAAGGTGATAATGCCTTTAAGAAACCCTTTTCATTTCATCAGTTTCAGGTGAAAAATGGTCGTCAGCTACATGGTCGAAGTCTCAGTATCAGAAACTATCTCTTGAAACACACCTAAAGGGTTGACCACCCATGTTTGGTATTGACGAAGCAAATACCAAGCCTAATCAGATATTCGATAAAATTAGATATCTGATATTTTCAGATATTAGATAATATCACATATCCGAAAAAGGCCACCTATTTTGAAATTTTAATTGCCCCACTTTTACCAAATTCAAGTTTCATAATAAATGTATTTTTTTAATAGTACTATTAATTATGTTATATTAAATTGTATTCTTTTTATGTTAATATTAATTCAATTGAGTATTTTTTCAATTTTAAGTTATATATTATAAATTAGTATTATTAATATTAATATTAAATAATAATAGCATAGCATTTAGTAATGGGAACTAAAAACTAGAATATTTACCCATCTTAACGACCTCCTTAAAATATTTTGACTGTCGGACAAATCCTTCTTCAGACTTTTGGTGGCAAATCAGCTTTAGGGTTTCACTGCAGAGCATTGCTATTATAATATAAATTTTTATAATAGCATGTATTATATTATTATTATTATTATTTATTTCTCTATTGTACAATAGTATAATATTAACTTATTAAATATTTATATTATATGTTCAATATTATACCTAAGGGAGGGAGACAGAGAGAGAGAGAGAGGTCTTGAGGAATTCCTAGGGGTCCTAACGTGTGATAAGACATACTAAGATCCCTAGGAAGTCCCCATGACCCCTTTCAACACATTGGAAACCTCAAGTGTGTCCTAAGGGGTCCTACGACCCCTTTGACCCACTTGACACATTCAAATGTGTCGCAAGGGGTCATGGGGACTTCCTATGGGTCCTAATGTGTGATAAAGTGTACTAGGACCCCTAGGAAGTCCCCATGACCCCTTTCGATAGATTTGAATGCTAAAGTGTGTCCTAAGGGGTCCTACAACCCCTTAGGACACACTTGAGCATTCCAATGTGTCGAAAGGGGTAATGAGGACTTCCTAGGGGTCCTAACACATGATAAGGCATACTAGGACCCATAGGAAGTCCCCATGACCCCTTTTGACACATTTGAATGTTCAAGTGTATCCTAAGGGGTCGTAGGACCCCTTAGGATACACTTGAGGGTTCCAATGTGTTGAAAGGGGTCATGGGGAATTCCTAAGGGTCTTAACATGTGATAAGGTGTACTAGGGCCCCTAGGAAGTCCCCATGACCCTTTTTGACACGTTTGAATGCTCAAATGTGTCCTAAGGGGTCGTAGTAGCCCTTAGGAAACACTTGAGGGTTCCAATGTATTGAAAATGGTCATGGGGACTTCCTAGGGGTCCTAATGTGTGATAAGGCATACTAGGACCCCTAGGAAGTCGCCATGACCCCTTTCGACACATTTGAATGTTGATGTGTGTCCAAAGGGGTTGCACGACCCCTTAGGACACACTTGAGGCTTCTAATGTGTTGAAAGGGGTCATGGGGACTTCCTAGGGTTCCTAACACGTGATAAGGCATATTAAGACCCCTAGGAAGTCCCCATGACCCCTTTCGACACATTTGAATGCTCAAGTGTGTCCTAAGGGGTCATAGGCCCCTTAGGACACAATTGAGGGTTCCAATGAGTTCAATGGGGTCATGGGGACTTCGTAGGGGTCCTAATGCTTGATAAGGCATACTAGGACACCTAGGAAGTCCCCATGACCCCTTTTGACACATTTAAATGATCAAGTGTGTCCTACGAACCCTTAGGACACACTTGAGGGTTTTAATGTGTCAAAAGGGGTCATGAAGACTTCCTAGGGGTCCTAACGCGTGATAAGGTGTACTAGGACCCCTAGGAAGTACCCATTACCTCTTTCAACACCTTTGAATGCTCAAGTATCTCCTAAGGGGTCGTAGGATCCCTGAGGACACACTTGAGGGTTCCAATGTGTTGAAAGGGGTCATGGGGACTTCCTAGGGGTCTGAAAGCATGATAACATGTAGTAGGACCCCTAGGAAGTCCCCATGACCCCTTTTGACACATTTGAATGCTCAAGTGACACACTTGAGGCTTCCAATGTGTTGAAAGGTGTCATGAGGATTTTCTAGGGGTCCTAATGTAGGATAAGGAGTACTAGGACCCCTAGAAAGTCCCCATGACCCCTTTCAACATATTGGAACCCTCACATGTGTTGTGAGGGGTGCTACAACCCCTTCCGACACACTTGAGCATTCAAATATGTCAAAAGGGGTCATTGGGACTTCCTAGGGGTCCTAACATATGACAAGGCATACTAGGACCCCTAGGGAGTCCCCATCACCCCTTTCAACACAATTGAATGCTCAAGTGTGTCCTAAGGGGTCCTACGAACCCTTAGGACACACTTGAGGGTTCCAATCTATCAAAAGGGGCCATGAGGACGTCCTAGGGGTATAAACATGTGATAAGGTATAGTAGGACCCCTAGGAATCCCCTGCGACCTCTTTTGACACATTTGAATGCTCAAGTGTGTCCTTTGGGGTTGTAGGACCCCTGAGGACACACTTGAGGGTTCCAATGTCTCGAAAGGTGTCATGGGGACTTCCTAGGGGCTCTAACCTGTGATAAGGCATACTAGGACCCCTAGGAAGTCCCCATGACCCCTTTCGACACACATGAATGCTCAAGTGTGTCCTAAGGGGTCGTAGGACCCCTTAAGATACACTTAAGGGTTCTAATGTGTTGAAAGGGGTCATGGGGACTTCCTAGGGGTCCTAACATGTGATAACCCATACTAGGACCCCTAGGAAGTCCCCATGACCCATTTTAACACAATTAAATGCTCAAGTGTGTCCTACAGGGTCATAGGACCCATTAAAACACACTTGAGGGTTCTAATGTGTTAAAATGGGTCATGGAGACTTCCTAAGGGTCCTAACATGTGATAAGGCATACTAGGACCCCTAGGAATTCCCCATGACCCCTTTCGACACATTTGAATTCTCAAGTGTGTCCTAAGGGTTCATAGGACCCCTTACGACACATTTGAGGGTTCCAATGTGTTGAAAGGAGTCATGGGGAATTCATAAAGGGTCCTAACACATGGTAAGACATACCACAACCCCTAGGAAGTCCCCACAACCCCTTTCAAAAAATTTGAATGCACAAGTGTGTCCTAAGAGGTTCTACAACCCCTTAGGACACACTTGAGGGTTCTAATGTGTCAATAGGGGTCATGAGGACTTCCTAAGGGTTCTAACATGTGATAAGGTGTACTAGGACCCCTAGGAAGTCCCCATGACACTTTTAAACACATTCAAACACTCAAATGTATCCTAACGGGTCCTACGTCCCCTTTAGACACACTTTAGCATTCAAATATTTTGAAAGGGGTCATGGGGACTTCCTAGGGGTCCTAACACATGATAAGGCATACTAGGATGCCTAGGAAGTCCCCATGACCCCTTTTGACATATTTAAATGCTCAAGTGTGTCCTAAGGGGTAGTACAACCCCTTGGGAAACACTTGAGGGTTCCAATACATCGTAAGGGGTCATGAGGACTTCCTAGGGGTCCTAACACATGATAAGGTGTACTGGGACCCCTAGGAAGTCACCATGAATCCTTTTCACACAATTGAATACTCAAGTGTGTCCTAAGGGGTTGTACAACCCCTTAGGACACACTTGAGGGTTCAAATGTGTCGATTGGAGTCATGGGGACTTCCTAGGGGTCCTTACAAGTGATAAGGCATGCTAGGAGCCTTAGGAAGTCCCCATGACCCCTTTCAACACATTTGAATGCTTAAGTGTGTCCTAAGGGGTCCTATGACCCCTTAGGACACAACTAAGGGTTCCAATATGTCTAAAGGGGTCATGAGGACATCCTAGGCATCCTAATATGTGATAAGGTGTACTGGGACCCCTAGGAAGTCCCCATGACCCCTTTCAACACATTTGAATGCTAAAGTGTGGCCTAAGGGGTCGTAGGACCCATTAGGACACACTTGAGGGTTCCAATGTGTTGAAACGGGTCATGGGGACTTCCTAGGGTTCCTAACGCATGATAAGGCATACTAGGACCCCTAGGAAGTCCCCATGACCCTTTTCAACACATTTGAATGCTCAAGTGTGTCCTACGGAGTTATAGGACTCCTTAGGACATATTTAAGGATTCCAATGTGTTGAAAGGGTCATGGGGATTTCCTAGGGGTCCTAACATGTGATAAGGTGTACTAGGACCATTAGGAAGTCCCCATGACCCCTTTTGACACATTTGAATGCTCAAGTGTCTCCTAAGGAGTCCTACAATCTCTTAGGACCCACTTAAGGGTTATAATGTGTCTCAAGAGGTTATGAGGACTTCCTAGGGGTCCTAATGCAATATAAGATGTACCAGGACCCCTAGGAAGTCCCCTTACCCTTTTTGACACATTTGAACCCTCAAGTGTGTCCTAAGGGGTCCCACGACCCCTTTGAACACACTTGAGCATTCAAATGTGCTAAAAGGGGTCATGGGGACTTCCTAGGGGTCCTAACACATGAGAAGGTGTACTAGGACTACTAGGAAGTCTGCATGACCCCTTTTGACACATTTGAATGCTCAAGTGTGTCTTAAGGGGTCCTATGACCCCTCCAAACACACTTGAGGGTTCCAATGTGTCAAAAGGGGTCATGAGGACTTCCTAGGTGTCCTAACACTTGATAAGGCATACTAGGACTCCTAGGAAGTCCTTATGACCCCTTTTGACACTATTGAATGCTCAAGTTTTTCCTAAGGGGTCCTACAACCCCTTAGAACACACTTGAGGGTTCCAATGTGTCAAAATAGGTCATAAGGACTTTCTAGGGGTACTAACGTGTATTAGGACCCCTAGAAAGTCCCCATGACCCCTTTCAATAGATTTGAATGCTCAAGTGTGTCCTAAGGGGTCGTAGGACCCATTAGGACACACTTGAGGGTTCCAATGTGTCGAAAGGGTTCATGAGGACTTCCTAGGGGTCCTAACGCATGATAAGGCATATTAGGACCACTAGGATGTCCCCATGACTCATTTAGACACATTTAAATCCTGAAGTGTGTCCTAAGGGGTCGTAGGACCCCTATGATTGCTTAGGACATACTTGAGGATTCCAATGTGTTGAAAGGGGTCATGGGGACTTCCTATGGGTCCTAACGCGTGATAAGGCTTACTAGGACCCCTAGGAAGTCCGTATGACCCCTTTCAACACATTTGAATGCTCAAGTGTGTACTATGGGGTCCTATGACCCCTTAAGACACACTTAAGGGTTCCAATATGTTGAAAGGGGTCATGAGGACTTCCTAGGGATCCTAATGCTTGATAAGGTGTACTAGGACCCCTAGGAAGTCCCCATGACCCCTTTTGACACATTTTAACCCTCAAGTGTGTCCTAAGGGGTCCTATGACCCCTTCAAACATGTTTGACCATTCAAATATGTTGAAAGGGGTCATGTCAACTTCCTAGGGGTCCTAACACATGATAAGGTGAACTAGGACCCCTAGGAAGTCCCCATGACCCCTTTTGACACATTTGACTACTCAAGTGTGTCCTAAGGGGTCCTAATGCATAATAAGGCATACTACGACCCCTTAAAACACACTTGAGGGTTCCAATGTGTCAAAAGGGGTCATGAGGACTTCCTAGGGGTCCTAACATGTGATAAGGTGTACTAGGACCCCCAAGAACTCCCCATGACCACTTTCAACACATTTGAATGCTCAAGTGTGTCCTAAGGGGCCTACAACCTCTTAGGACACACTTGAGGGTTCCAATGTGTCGAAAGGGGTCATGGGGACTTCCTAGGGGTCCTAACATGTGATAAGGCATAATAGGACCCCTAGGAAGTCCCCATGATCCCTTTCAACACATTTTAATTCTCAAGTATGTCCTAAGGGGTCCTACGACCCCTTAAGACACATGCGAGGGTTCCATTCTATCGAAAGGGGTCATGAGGTCTTCTTAGGGTTCATAATGCATGATAAGGTGTACTAGGAACCCTAGGAATTCCTTATGACTCCTTTCATCACATTTGAATGCTCAAGTGTGTCCTAAGGGGTCCTAGAACCCCTTAGGATGCACTTGAGAGTTCCAATGTGTCAAAAGGGGTCACGAGGACTTCCTAGGGGTCTTAACACATGATAAGGAGTACTAGGACCCCTAGGAAGTCTCCATGACCCCTTGTGACACATTTGAATGCTTGAGTGTGTCCTAAGGGTCCTACGACCCCTTAGGACACACTTGAGCGTTCCAATGTGTTGAAAGGGGTCACGAGGACTTCCAAGAGTTCCTAGGAAGTCTCTCTCTCTCTCTCTCTCTCTCTCTCTCTCTCTCTCTCCCCTTCCCCTTCTCTCGCTCTCTCTTTCTCTCCTCTCTCTCTCTGCCAAAATTTTGGTTGGAGATATCAAATATCTGATAATATTGGATATCCAATTTTGTTTACTGGTGTAAAAAAAAATAAGATTCTCTAGGTCCCTCAAGAGAGTCACGTGTTTTTCCTGAATTACAGGATTTGAGTTGTAGCAAGAAGAAAAAAAAGCACTTTTTGGGGTGATTTTCTCTATTACCAAAGGTATTTGCATCTTCTTTTTGGTCTAACTATGGGGAGTAGTAGTTGTCGAAAGCATAAACGGAAGAGGAGACTCACAAATGAAGATGTTGAAGTGTATAGAGAATGGATAGGGTTTCCCATCGAAACAAGAGACAAGGTATGTTAAATATGAATGAAGATGTCGGCATAGGCCCACCTTTGAATGCAATTTCCAGTGAAGAACCTAAATTTGAAGATGAAAATGTAGGTTTTGAAAATGAGAATTTAGGATTTGAAGATGAAAATGTAGGTTTTCAAAAATGAACATGTAGATGTGGCCAATGGAAGTGTGGAAATTGTCAATGACAATCCATCAATTGAATATGAAGGAATTGATAATGAAAATGGTGTAGAAGAACCAAATCAATGTTACACATCTTCAAATTATATGAGAAATGAAGTCCCTTCGGAGGAAGAAAGAAAAACTTCAAAATTGAGACCTTCAAGAAGAACTAAATGGTTACTTGAAATTGATGAGAACGTAATGAGCAATTTCGATGGCGAGGGATCAGAAAGAACCATTCGGTTGTGGGTTTCAAAACTTTTTGATCAATTTTTTAGGCACAAGACGTTGGTTGAGCAATGTCAAATGTTTGTGCAATTATTAAAGATGCAGAAGATGAGACATATACTAGTCAAATTGAAGATTAGTGTGAAAAATAAAAAGGAGTGGAATGCTATTATTGTGAGAAATATTTTTAGTGCTCTCAATTCCATTGGGAAGACTACCAAGGAAAAAAATAAGAGAGCCGCTAGGAGGGTTATTAAAACCTCCTTAGTAAGTCATCATTTGAGAAAGGCTCGTTTGATGAGACAAACTTGTGTTGACTTGAATCTAAATCATAAAAATTTGGATAGAGCACTTGCAACAAGAGAAAGACTTGATGATCCTCTTCAAAATGATACATGGGCTAATGGTGGGAGAATTTCACATTGTGATAAGAAGCTTACTGATGCTGTGAAGGACCAAATTCAACTATTTTGGGAATCTAACTCAAGAGTGACACCAAATGTGAAGGATGTCTTGAAGTTGAGAATTGGCATTCAAGACCACACCCTGCATCCCAAACATTATTTGGAGGTGAGTCAAACAATGTTGTTCAAATTTTTTTGTGAAACACATCCAACATTGCAAATATCACAAAGAGCTTTTGAAGCCCTGAAGCCTTTTTTGGTGTGCGTCTTAAGATTCAAAATACTTGTTGTTGCAAATATTATGTTGAGTTTTCAATGCACCATGAATTGTTATGATCCATTCATTCTACTTTGCATAGTAGTGAAATGTTGGAGGAGTGTGGTGCAAGTGCTCTTCCAAAATCATCAAGAGACTTGCTAGATCATTTTTATGTCCTAGAGATGATGGATGTTTCTTTTATAGAAAAGATTTCTTAAATGACAAGTGCTCAGAGTGTGGTGGGATAGTGAAGTTTGTTGAATGTTTTCATGAGGGCTGCGAACATGATTTTGGAAAGATAATTGTCCACAAAAAGGTATATGAAACCATTAAATATACATTAAAAAGTCAAGGTGAAGGCTCTAGATGTGAGTTGGTTACTAAAGAATGCAATGTAGCTGATTTTATTTCAAATTTCAGGAAGAATCTTTTTTACAAGTATGCAAGGCATAGTCACAAGTCTTAGTGGTTGGATCAATAATTCAGGATGTGTAAGGACACTTTCTCAATTGACACTATTATATCAGTTGTTGACTTTGCAAAGAACTATACATTGTAGCCCCAAAATGAGTTGCAAGCTCAATATTACAATTCTATTCAGGTTTCTATTTTTCTACACATAACATATAGACATTCCCTTGATAGTACAAAAGATGACTGGAAGATAATCAAAGAGTACCATTTTTATATGAGCGATGATAGATCACACTCATTCAAGTTTTCCTAACATTGCTTTGAGAATTATTTTGATTGGGTGTGAGAAAATAATATTGCTATGGATAGACATCTCATTTGGTCATATAATTGCACAGGTCAATTAGAAAATGCTTGTAGGTTTTATTGGTTATGTAGAATGCATGTAGAGAGAGGTGTACCTCATATTTGGAATTTTTTTTGAGGCCGATCATGGAAAAGGGGAGCATGATGGAGCAGGTGCATGCATAAAGAGAGCTCTAGTTAAGGAGCAACTAATGATTTCAGGTGCAAAACTCATTGATGCCCATTCTATTATTGATTGGTGTACTTCAGCATTGTCATAGGGGGGACTCTTGATTCAGCGGTGCATAGATTCTTTTGGTTGGTTGAGTTGGGCAGAATAGGAGATAGGTTGGATTGTCAAACTGTGAAAGATTCTTCAAAAATACATTCATTTCAAAGCTTAGATGCTAGTACATGGACCATTTGGATATGAGAGTTGGCTTGTTATTGTATGAGTTGTCTTCAGTGTGATTGGGATTAGTGTGAGTCAAGTGAGTGGGTTGATACATGGGTTCCACATTATCTTACTCCTTTATCTCTCATAGTCTCTATAATAAATGATGACATAGATTGTTCACTTGACTATGACCATCTTTCAGATCTTCTATAGCTAGGACATCTTTTTGCATTGGTTGCACCAGAAGGGAATGATGAGAGATCGGATTACTAGTTAGTACGTTGTGTACGAGGAAAGAAAAAACTTGCACAACCAATGATAGATGATGATATGTTTACATATCCAATAGGATCACATGTTGTTTCAGGAACATGGTTGCACACATATATGATTATAAATAATGGCATTCTGATGTTTGAAGACTATCAAAAGCACAAAACCATTCTCATGTATTCACACCTTGTTATAGCAGCCAATGTTAAGTTTTTGAAACATCAATGAAAACCAAAGACAAAGGAACTTTGGACTATTAGTACTGTTGTCATGAAGCAATATTGAATACTCTCAAGCACAGAGATGACCCTTCAGGAACACTTTAGTAGGTAAGTTCAACTCAAATTAAAATATAGTTCTCTAATTTTCATATTTAGATGCCAAAATGGCACTTCTTATATTCTCTATTAACTTTTCTTCTGCCTTCCGAATGTAGGGATTGGAGCAAAAATGACACTTATTTTTTATATATAGTTGCATAATTTGAATATTTAGATGCCAAATTTTGTATAAAAAACCAATAATTGAATGTAATTTGCATAGCTAGATGCCAAATTTTGTATATAAAAATAACAATCGAATGTAATGAGCATAGTTAGATGCCAAATTTTGTATATAAAAATAACAATCGAATGTAATGTACATATTTAGATGCTAAATTTTGTATATAAAAACAACAATCAAATGTAATGTGCATATTTACATGCCAAATTTTGTATATAAAAAATTAGATGCAAAATTGGAAATATAAAAGATCCCATGGGGTTGATTTGCAAATATTAAAAGCCCACATTTGTATCATCTTAATGCCATGTAAAGTGCAAAAAATGTTTTTCCTTACTATGAATGTTGTATCCTTACATAATTTTTATCATCTTAATTTTTTATCCTTACATTTCTATTTTCTTAATTCCATTACATTTGTATCGTCAAATGATGTAATAGTTTTAGTCATTGAGTCAAAATTAGTCAAATGTGTCCAAAGTAAAATGATGATTCCCTAGGTGAAGGGATAGTGTTCAAGGATTGCATCCTAGCACTAAATGAACTATGCCATTAGCTCTAGTTGGGTGGGTAAATGCTAGGTAAAATCCTATTTTAACCACTAAGTCAGTAGAACGTTCAAGACCATGCCAGACCAAAGTATCCCCATGGTGCACTAAGCAGGATTGGGCAGCAAACTTTTGAGGCTCGTAACTCAGACCCTGTGAGAGGTATCAGAGATTTGTGAGATGATACAGGATGAAATTTTTGAGGCATAGAATAACCTCTTTCCATTTTGAGAGATTCAAATTTGTTTGAATTTGGCATGCCAGTTTCACTCGATGCCAAAACTTGCAGTGAGGGTTAGTCAAAAGTTGCACTAATGGATTACTTCCAATCCGTTCATCCTGGCACCGAATAGACTACACTATAAGCTCTAGTTGGGTGAGTAAAAACTAAGAACAACCTTGTTCTAACCACTGAGTCAGTAGAACATTCCGGACCACGTCAGACCAAAGTGTCCCCAAGGTGCACTAAGCATGATTGGGTGGAAAACTTTTGAGGCTTGTAACTCAGGTCCCATGAGAGGTATCAGAGATCCATGAGATGCTAAAGGATGGTGTTTCTAAGCCCTACAATAACCTCTCTCTATTCTGGGAGATTCATTTTTTTTTGAATTTGGCATGCCAGTCTCGCTCGATGCCAAAACTTGCAGTGATGGTCAGTTGAAAGTTGCACCAATGGATTACATCCAATCCATTCATCCTAGCACTAAATGAACTACACCATTAGCTCTAGTTGGGTGGGTAAAGGCTAGGAACAACCCCATTTTGACCACTAAGTCAGGAGAATGTTCCAGACCACACCAGACCAAAGTGTCCCCAAGATGCACTAAGCACGATTGGGAAGAGAACTTTTGAGGCTTGTAACTTAGACCCCATGAGAGGTATCAAATATCTATGAGATGAAAAAAGATAGCATTTATAAGGCCTACAATAACCTCTCTCCATTTTGGGAGATTCAAATTTATTTGAATTTGGCATGCTAGTCTCACTTGATGCCAAAACTTGCAGTGAGGATTAGTTGAAAGTTGCACCAATGGATTAATTCCAATTTGTTCATCCTGGCATTGAATGGACTACGCCATTAGCTTTGATTGGGTAGGTAAATGCTAAGAATAACTCCTTTTTGACCACTGAGTCAGCAAAATGTTTTGGACCACGTCGGACCAAAGTGTCCCCAAGGTGCAGTAAGCATGATTGGGCAGTGAACTTTCGAGGCTCATAACATGGACCCTGTGAGAGGTATTGGAGATCTGTGAGATGCTATAGGATGATTTTTTTGAGGCCTACAATAAATTCTCTCCATTTTTGGAGATTTAAATTTTTTTGAATTTGGCATGCCAGTCTCGCTTGATGCTAAAACTTTCAGTGAGGGTCAATTGAAAGTTGCACCAATGGATTAATTCCAATCCATTCATCTCGGCACTGAATGGACTATGCCATTAGCTCTAGTTGGGCAAGTAAACACTAATAACAACCCCATTTTGACCACTGAGTCAGCAAAATGTTCCAGACCACGCCGGACAAAAGTATCCCCAAAGTACACTAAGCACGATTGGGCAGCAAACTTTTGAGGCTCGTAATTCAAACCCTGTGAGAGGTATCTAAGATCCATGAGATGCTATAGGATGACATTTATGAGGCCAAAAATAACTTCTCTCCATTTTGGGAGATTCAAATTTGTTTCAATTTGTCACGCCAGTCTCGCTCAATGCCAAAACTTGTAGTGAGGGTCAGTTGAAAGTTGCACCAATGGATTACTTCCAATTTTTTCATCTTGACATCGAATGGATTTCTCCATTAGCTCTGGTTGGGTGTTTAAATGCTAAGAAAAACCCCCTTTTGACCACTGAGTTAGCAGAACATTCCAGACCACGCCGAACCAAAGTGTCCCCAAGGTGCACCAAGCATGATTGGGGAGAAAAATTTCGAGGCTCGTAACTCAGACCCCATGAGAGTTATCAAAGATCTATGAGATGCTACATGATGGAGTTTCCAAGGCCTACAATAACCTCTCTTTATTCTGGGAGATTCAATTTTTTTTGAATTTGGCACGCCAGTCTCGCTTGATGCCAAAACTTGTAGTGAGGGTCAGTTGAAAGTTACACCAATGGATTACTTCCAATCCATTCATCTTGGCACCAAATGGACTATGTCATTAGCTTTGGTTGGGTAGGAAAACACTAAGAACAACCCCATTTTGACCACTGAGTCAGTAGAATGTTTCGGACCATGCCAAACCAAAGTGTCCCCAAGGTGCACTAAGCATGATTGGGTAGCGTACTTTTGAGGCTCATAACATGGACCTCATGAGAGGTATTATATATTTGTGAGATGATATAGGATGGCATTTTTGAGACCTACAATAACCTCTCTCCATTCTGGGAGATTCAATTTTTTTTTAATTTTGTACGCTAGTCTCGCTCGATGCCAAATCTTGTAGTGAGGGTCAGTTAAAAGTTGCACCAATGGATTACTTCCAATCCGTTCATCTTGAAATTTAATGGACTATGCCATTAGCTCCATTTGGGTGGGTAAATACTAGGGACAACCTCATTTCGACCACTGAGTTAATAGAATGTTTCATACCACGCCGGACCAAAGTGTCCCCAAGGTGCACTAAGCACGATTGGTCAAAAAAGTATCGAATCTCATAACTCAGACCCCGTGAGAGGTATCAAAAATCTGTGAGATGCTACAAGATCACATTTCTTAGGCATTCCTAGTGTATTTGTAGGGGTATAGGCAGAATACTGATATTTTGTCCAAAAGACCAATATGTTTTGATATGGCCAAAAGGGTGTTTGATTATTGCCAAAATGGTTTTTCATTATGTAATTAGGCCAGTTTGAATTCTTTTAACCATTAGGAGTAAAGGGTAAGTCTAGAAACATTGAAACCACTTTAATAGATATCCGTATATACCTCAAATGATGAATTACATGTGTGAACACACATAGCACATAAAGTGTACACATAAATTTTCTTAAGTCATGAAGCATACATGTAGCACATAAATTATAAAGCACATAACATGAATTCACTTAAGTCATGCACATAGCCCATACACATAAATTTAGGTTATGAATAATGTACTTGAATATACATGAATATAATTAAGGCATAAATTGTACACGTGACTACATACACATAGGCATATTTACATACTAACAATGAATAAATGAATACATAATTAAAAAATTGGATCGAATATCAAGTTTCATATATATATCAAACTAAACAATAATTTTGTACATATATACATTTGAACATATCTAGATACAATGTGGCATATGCCATCTCAAAATATGTCATATGACATCTCAAAATAAGTAGTTCAACTATAAATATTTCTAGGACATCCTATTCTACTGGTGGATCATCAAAATGGAGCCTCTTTGAAGTACTCTTTGGCTCTAATGGATCATGCATTCAAACACAAAAGTGAAACCCCAAGTTACATTAAAATTTAGAATCATAGTCAATAATAATAAATAAAATTTAAACTAAATTTGAACTCTCATATACCTCGCCTCTCTGTCTCCTCCCTCAAACAGGAGACCTAATATATGTCCTTGGTAGCAAAGGAATAATGCCACCAATGTCAACTCCCACCTATGTATGTTTGTGAACATGAGATTGATCTATGAGTTATACTATTTAATGTTAAAAACTTGGTAGCAAATAAATGTTTACAAAATAACTGAATTAACATTAAAACTTACCTGTGTTGAACTTTCTTTAGGGATTGTTGGCTGAGTCATCAGCGATACAAACCCTTGTTGTTCTGGCTCCCTCAAACTAGGAGTGACCTACAAAAGTCAAACATATACTTCATATTATCATAACTTGACCATATTATATATACTTGATAGAAACATACACAAATAACTTTAGAAATGTATGTACCATGGGGCTATCACTCCTAATGGATATGCTTGTGACTCTATCATGACAATAGGGTCTCACAACATCATCACATGCCACTCTCTATCAAATAAACCATGTAAATTAAAAATGAGTATGCACAATTGACAAGTATACATGTATGCATAAACAAACTAAATTACTTAATTACCTTTCTTTTATCAACAACTGACACCTGCACCCCCTAACATTGCCCCCTAGTGGAAACTGGTGACACTTGCATCAATATGTAAAAGATGATCATCAAAATTAGAAAACAATGTACATATACTATTATCATAATTTAAAAGGAAACCAATGAGTACATTAAAACATATGTACTGTGGAAGAGTCAAGACCAAATGATATGGCTAAAAGTGTGGACCCCTCCACCTATGCCATCTCCTCCTCTATCACAACTGAACATAAATGTATCACATAAAAAGACATAAGTGGAAAATTATTATAAGGAAATTATACTAAAAATACAAACAATAAAATTTAAAAACAATGGAAAAAGTGAACGGTTTACCCTTACCATAATAGTGGGAGTCCATGACACTGTAGGCTCATGATGCACATCTCCATGAGTTTCTCCAGTGCATGTAGTGTGCTATGTAGAATCATCCCCATCGAGGCCAAAATTACATGCATCACTATCAGTCAGGGGACCAAAGCATAGATTCTTGCATATAACACAAGTGTGGGGCACACAAACATGTGAGCTCATGGAGGATGTGGAAGTGCCAGAAGCATCAGGATAAGGAGGCAACAATTTCATGTTCTGTGTAACCAGCAGATCAATCAAGGTGTGAATGGCTTGAATAGTCTGTAGCATTCATTATTAGCTTGAATAGTCTATCTCATCATCATAAGCACATGACCACCCTTTGGCAAGAAAAAATTGTATGCATTTATTGAATTTTCTTCTAATCTTTTGACTTCTAGTTGATCTCCCTATTGTAGACCTACTACATGTCTAACTTTTATCTTCTATTCCCATGTTTCCCTCACTCGAGGAAGACAGATCTGTCAAATACCTATTTGGTGGTACCTATAGGCCATAAAATGAGAGATACAGTTGAAGGAGAAAGATATTTTGCTAAATGAGTGTAATGTTGATGAAGTTGGCTTAAAGTTGATGTTGAGGGTAAAGAGAAAGCAAGAAAATAATAAACTATTTCTATAGGGTGTATTGACTTATACTTGTCCATCCATGTCACTATGTAGGATCCTCATTAAAGGGGTTAAATTTCCTACATACATAAATCATTTATCTTAAGTTAGTTAAAAATTACATGATATGTATGCTAAAAATTACATAGAACACAACATGAAAAATATGCATACATCATAATCATAGTATATTTTTTAATTTGTTATCTCTACTTTCTGTGTACTAGATATGAAAGATCCTCAACAAAAGGGGTGACGATGTCTATTGTCCTTTGCCTGTTTCTAGAAAGGGTGATAATCATGCACAAAAATTATATTATAGGTAATCAAAACCAAAAATTGAGCATTATAACACATATTTGAAACATGTGTATCAAAAATCACCTATGTTGTAATCATTAGAATTGAACACAATGAATTAATTATACCATGCCATTAGACTTCAACATGAAATAAATTAATCATGAAAACATATAATTCAAACAAATATCTATGAATAAATCAATACCGCATACATTTCATTGATCATACCTCATAAATTTCATTGATCATATTCTTCATTTATCTCATCATCATGACCATCATCATTGCCATCATCATCATCATCATCATCATCACCATGACCATCATCATCATCATCCTCATCGTCGTCATCGTCATCATCACCACCACCAACATCATCACCACCACCATGACCACCAACATCATCATAGCCGCCATCATCATCATCATCATCATCATCATCATCATCATCATCATCATCATCATCATCATCATCATCATCATCATCACCATCATCATCATCATCATCATCATCATCATTAGCATCATCACTAGCATCATCACCATCTACATCCTCTTCTTCTTCTTCTTCTTCAGTATCTTCTTCCATCACATTATACTTTATCAGTCTTCCTCTTGGATCTTGTCTAACAACAAATGACCAACTCGGTTTATGTTGAATGCCAAAGTAAAATACCTGCTCACATTGGCTTGGAAGAACATAGGACCCATCCCCAACTAGCTCAAACAACATTGTATTAATTATTTTAAATCCATTTTCATGTTGAATAATAGTTCTCTCATGATCATTTTGATTCACTTGTAACATGTACCATTTGACGGTGAATAGAACTAATTTGAATAAATTAAAGTCACACTCAAGTATATCATCCAAGCTGTCATAGTATTAATTTTCAGACTCTCGAGGATGTAAGTCATTTCTAGAAGAAATATTAATGACCTGAAAGATTGCACTTATCCTAGAATTACATGTTTTCTTCATGTCATCCAACTTTTTGATGTGAAATTTATGGCCATGGTAGTACAAATCTTTGTGGTGCTTGACCTATAATTTTCAAAATATATCAAAATTATTTACATCGATCCATAAGTTGATATTAAACATATGGGTCATGATAAATAAACTTATATGTACCTTTCAACCTCTTCAACCATATGTTAGATTAATTACCATTGGTGTGACATTGGAATATCTATTGTGATGAGCTTCTTTAACTATTGAGGAAACACCTTCCCATATTAAGGAGCGACCATTTTGTGGAGATTATTCAATCCATATTTTCATTCAATCAAGATTGTTTGCAATATACAAATGTAGTGCATCCCACTCACGAGAAACTGTATAAAATAAATAGACCACTTAGAAACAACTTATATCAAATATTTATAATAATTAATTAACTACAATAAGATCTCATAATTACCTCTCACTTTCCTCAATCTACCTTTCCCCATCAAGTAGTCCCATTTGAATTTGTTAATGGAGTTGGGATCCCAAATGTGATCTACATGGATATTTGATGCAAACTTGGGAAGATATTCACTAGTGTACACTATGGTTTGGGATACCATATAACCCTCAACCATAGAACCTTTAGGATGTGCTCTTTATCAAACCAAGCCCTTCAAAAATTTCAAGTACCTCTCAACAATCCACATTGACCTAGTTGGTACATATTCACACAATTCAATCTCCTCAACTTGATGTATGAGGTAGTATTCTTGTGCATTGAAAAAAGTTGAAGATAGACACTTTTGCATTTTGCACATAAATTAAGAAATTTTTCTCTTCCAATGTTTTATATCCTTTTTATCAATTTCTTTAGATGAAAAAAACCTAGAAGAGATTCAACACACAAATACATATAAATGAGACTTTACAAAAAACTATACAATAAATTTCCTTATTAAAGTAAAGCAAGACACAAATATAATATCTATACAACAAATCTAAGAAATAACACTTCTAACCTCATGTATTTCCCAATATCATATATAACTTGTTCGACACTGTTGTCGAAGTGGTGTGAGAGAGATAGAGGTAGAACATACTGTAATAACTTTAAAATGATCTTTTCAATATATTATAAAATAATACAATTAAAAGTACATGAAGATTTACAAATATATTGTAAATAGAGAAGAACATGACTTACCTTCACAAAGGTATGCCAATCATGCATTTTCAACCCTGACCCAAAATCACCTTTCTTATTTTGTTTTTTGTATGGCTTCTTTTATGGGATCACTTTGTTGTTGTGTTCATAACCAAGGAAGGGAACTCTTATTAATCCAGTCTCCATTGCTATTTGATTCAATGAAAAATTGTAATGCATGATTGAATTCATGAATGCCATTACAAATTTCGACAATTTTTTCTTTGTCACGCCTTCCGTCCAATATTTTCCATAGTGTCTCTATTACATTCTTTCCAATATGCATATCATTAAACAAATGCACAATTGGGAGGTTCTTGCAGTAAGACAACCTACTAAATTGTCTAAGATATATTTTTAGTCCTTTTGGAAGTTGGTCATCAATGCCTTGATGACCTACATGGACATCAATAACATTATTAGTAAACAAAAGATAATATCCAAATATAAATTTCAAACAAAAATGATCAGATGGAATGACATTACCTCTATGATTTATTCTATTGTATTCCAACTTCCATAGGTGAGGTTTCATTCTTTGTGGCTTTGATGTTGTATCTTCTTTCCCATTGAAAAAGATGTTTTTCAGTAATTTGATACTTATGATTTTTGTGGAGAAAGTTCCTATGCTCATTGAACACCTACTTTCTTAAATGTTTTGATAAATGCAATTATCATGCGCAACTTAACCATACAACAAAAATGTGTTAGCACTATAACATACCAAAAATATTTGTTAACAGTTTTATATACCACAAAAATGTGTTAGCCCAGGGGCATCATGTATTGTCCATACAAGCATTGTATGGAATTGAAATTGTCTTTATCCTATTGGTCTAGAGATGTCATACATAGTGACTCCATTCCATAACTCCAAAAAATCATCAATAAGGGGCTCAATGTATACATTCATATCTTTCACTTGGTACTTACCTATTTGAATGGACATAAACATTACATAATTATTATGACCATTTTGATGCGGTATTTATAAATTAATTTAAATGATTATTAAGTGAAAAATTATACCTGGTACAATCATTTCCAACATTATGTGCTCCCTTGTTATGGACATCCAAGTAGGAATTTCATTGTTAATAACAAAAACAAGCCAAACTGAGTAAATTGATCTCATCTCTCCAAATGGATTGACATCATCCACTACCAATGAAAGCTTGAGATTATGAGGTTCTTCTTTAAAGAGTGTCTAAGTATCTTCTATGTCCTTAAATGAAGAACCACCTGCAGGAATTCACATAATGTCATCCTGATTTCTATTGTGTGCATGGTAATCTATAAATTGTGCCAAGTTAGTGCACTTGAATAATCATTACAGACCTGGAATAATGGGAATGTACCGAAGAACCTTGTGAGGCACCCTTTTTTTTGTTTATTCTAATCGATATCTACTAATGTGAAAATTAGGGCATTCTATGGCAAATTCATGTTGTTTATGATATATAATATGATCATTGGGACATGCATGTATTGTTTCATACTCCATTCCAATATATTCCATAATGGCAGATAATTATTAGTACAAGCGAGGTAGAATGTTTGATGGTGCTAACAAACACTCACCTATAAACCTATGGCAAAAAATAAAATCTGTTAATATAAAGTATATTAATTGTATGCTAACATAGAAGATGAGAAAAATGACATACCTAGCATACGTGAGATTTCTACATTGGATAAACCATTCATAACCTTGAAGTTCACCAACAACAATATAGTGGAGAGAAGAGTTGTTTGGGAGCCTTGGTACAGGGGTGCATATGGTTTTTCAAGTATAGATATATCAAGGTTATCTTTATCATCATGATCAAATAAGCTAGTATCATCATCTTCATCATCTTGATCAAATGTGCTAGTGCCATCTTCTTCAATTGTGTTCTCTGGCACATGATCAATTGGGCCAATACCAACATATTCAATTATGTTCTTTGTCACAAGATCATCTTCTTTCACGGGATCATTACCTTCTACTTCTATATTCACACCTCCATGTTCCCCCAGTTGGCAATCCATATTCACCAATGGAATAAAATCAATTCCCCCTTCAATGTTACCATGTTTCCTACAATGTCTATCTGTTGTTGTGATTAGAATTCTTCGATTCTTTAAGCCCTTACAATTTTTGTAGGGACAATAACATTTTCCATCACCTTTTATTTTGAACTAAGACCAAAATCTAGCAATTTTTACCTTATTCTATTCTGGGTTCAAATTGTTAGGTGTGGTCTTTCTTGGCACAAGAAGAGTAAGTGTAAGAGTCAAAGTTGTCTTGGAACTAGAAGTATTAGCACTAAAATAAGAAAAGGAGCTCAACAAGCCCTAAAAATTGAATTAAGTATTTGAAAGAGTCTCTTATCCAACATGTATGCTAAAAGAAGCCTCTTATCAAATATTTATGCTAAATGAATCCTCTAATCACACAACCAATGAATAAGTAGAGGAATTGAAGGAAAAAATATAAATTTCATAAAAATTCAAATGCCAATTTCTTTAACAATTCAAATGTCTCAAGTAGAAAAGATTCTCAATCAAACTGATTTGATAACATATATATACAAATAGGAGATTAGAATTGATCAACCTTCACCTTTGTATATATAGCCTTCTCCTGTACATATAAGAGTTTAGTAGAGAAGGTATATGCACAGGTGACAAACATGCATATTTTGACTAAGCACTACTGGGAGATTGACCCTACAACAAATGGATTTGTGATTATTTTCACAATAGAACATTTGTTGTAGGGTAGGCTCCCAGTAGTTCTTATGCAAATTTTCATGTTCATCCCATGTTCATATACCTTCTCTAATCAACTCTTATATACAAGTGAAGGTTGTATATTTTGTATATGTTGTGTGTGTGTGTGTGTGTGTGTGGCTTACCATTGTGTCCTAGGTCATCCAAAGTTTCTTACAAGCATTATAAGGACCTTTGTTTATATTTTGGGGAATTAAAATGTTGATAAGATGTCACAAATAGAAAGGGGGCCTTTATCATTGATCTTAAAATGAAAAATATGCCTATGTAATGCTTTTACTCCTTGTAAATGATTGTTTGAAAGAAAAATGGTAAAGAAAACCAGCCCAAATTTTAAGCTTGTAGACTCATGGCCGCCAAAGGACATTCAATATTTTTAGTTTAAGAGCACTTTCATTCATAGCGATAGAAGATCTTGGAGTTTAGAATAGTAGATAATGCCAAGATCCATTAAAGGGAAGTTCAACATATCTTAATCACGCGACAACATTTGTATTATGAAAGGAGGAAAAATTTCTTTCCAATGTGCTGACACTTCCAAGGAGTTCCCCAAATCCATCAAAATTAGCCCCCTCTAATTCAAAAATAATAATAAGGTACGATATATCCCAAGGTGTGTAACACCCTTACATGATGTGTCACCTCTCCCTTCACAAACTCCTTGATTATCTATGGATGAGGAAGATACAATGGAAATGTGAGACATAATAATAATTACAAATCCCATTCTCAAGATTGAGATAGAAGACCTTAGACTATTTAAATAATAATTATGAGTTTTGAAATTTCTAACAAACATTTGGATGATGTAAGGTTTGTAGCGACAAAGAGTGGTTCAAATATGAATGGTAATTGATATGATTTAGTAGCCAGTTCATCTTGCATTTACTATCAATCTGGGGTTGTAAAATCATGAAAGATATAGTGGTTGTCTACTCAAGGGATGAAGAGAGCATGCCAACTGGGGATGGATGCAGCTAGAACATGTAGAAGGAAACTTACAATAAACCAAAATAGAACTGGCAAAATGAATTGTCACTTCCTGATGACAGGAGCTAAACTAAAATTATTAAAGAAAAACTATTTTAAGAATATGAAAGAATAAAATCATAATCCAGAACACAATATTACAGAAATTTAGTAAACCATACAAATTTGAATTCACAATTAAATCTAAAACAAACATGAGTCAATTAAAATCTTAAAACTAATATAATAATTATATGTATGAAATTACAATAAAAACAAATAAAAATTAAAAACACGCATCTGAAAAAAATGACCAATATAATTATATATTTTAAAGTGTATAAACTATACACTAATTCTATGTATGAAATCAAATCAATATAATAGCACACATAAATTAAAAACACACAAACAATCTAAACTAAATAATCAGTCATCCCAAAAAGTGGATCGTGCCTCCTTAGTATATCCAGTGATGAAACACAAAAATTTCTACTCTTTCATGATTAGAATAACAATATTTTACTCGTCCATAAATAATATAGAATTTTTCTACAGGAAGGTCTGTTAAATAATTCTCAAATAAAATCTAATATCTATATCCACACTTCAAAGGCTACAATAGAGCTTAAATATATAGCTCAATATTACAACAACAATTATCTAAAAATATGGTGTTTGGTTGTCTAACAAAATGATGGCACAAGTATAATGATAAATGTTGGCCACACATTAAGATCAATTTTGTTACAACAACAATAAAAAGACAACTATCTATTCTTCCTTATGTGATTTGGCACTATATTAGAACTACAGGTTGGTATTGTTATGTGAACTACAAAATAATGCTTTGTGTAAATCCTCGTCCAATATCCACGTAAGTGATTTAGTTACAATAGATTTGGAAGAAAGTTGAATTTATATTTCTTCCAATCTCTTTATTATTTTTCTGTAGCATGGCAGCCACCGATAGACCAAAGATTCTCCTCCATATTTTAGTTGGTTATGAATCACAAATCTGTAGAATCCAACAATGATGAAGTGGATGCAAATAGTACAATCGAATGCAAATAAGGACCTTCTTTATATTAGAAATTAATGGTTTTGCTCCACCAAAGAACTAACAAATCATCCATAGATTTTCGAGCAAATTGGATCCTCCACAAATCAGTTTCCATGTGATTAGAATCATCACTTATTGCAGAAAAATGTGGAGATTTGGCTAGCTGTAACAATAGATCTAAAATTATTATGTTAGAAAATAATTGACAACTCTTAAACAGTTCACTTTATGGAGATTTTTCCATGCAGAAATATAATTGGGTTTATTCTGAACAAAACACGTCTTAGATTTTCTAGATTTTCCCTCAATTTCTTAGAAATGCTAACACAAAATTGATTGTTCATATTTGACATATTTTTCACTGGAAACATTTGATCATGAGCTAAAATAACAATCTAGGGCATAAATAATGTTGATTAGTAAACATAATTAATAATAAATTTTATTAATTTACCTAAAAACTATATTAAATATTACTTATTTATATTTAACCATATGTAACATAAGTTGGTAAAATGGGATGAAATGAAATAGAACCATGAAATGAAAGTGAATATAATGGTATATAAAATAAATGAAAAGATGGTATAAAATGGATCATAACTGGCTCTCATCATTCCCCCCAACTTAACATATTGCACATCCAAGTTGTGCAATCTTTTATTTTTGAGAGAGAACCTCGGCTTTGTGGACTTTTCCTTCTTCACCTTTAACATTTATATCTCATGCACAACCACATTTTTCTTTTCTGAGCTTTTCATGACAAACTTTATTACTTTAATTTTACCAATATATATACCTCCTCCATTATTTTTTGTCTTTTATTATTTTTCTTTATGTCTTCATTTTCATTTTTCATAACATTATGTTTCAAATTCTTATATACATGAGGTATTTGTGCACTATGCAGAAGATGATTTGGAATGGGTGAAATGGTATGTAACACAGATGATTATGCAAGGGTGAAACAATTGGATTTATGCAAGGTGAAAAATATTGAAGTAGGAAATGATGGGTTTCAGAATGGGGTGAACAAGGATAAAATATAATAGGTGAAAATATATGTAATAAATATGATATACCTCCCCCCAACTTAAAGTTTTGACCATCCTCAAGAAACCAGGAAAGGAAAGGTAGGGATGTTGCACATATGATCAATATAATAAGAAATATTAATAAAGTTAAGAGATAAAATGATGTAAAATAAAAGTGATTATTTTACCAACATGTGTGTTCAGATAGACCAAGGATGGAATGCAGAGAAGCTCAGAAACCAAAAATGATGAATCAACCACAAGGAATTGAGAATAACACCAAGAACCGCAACACCATAAAAGACCGCCATCTGACTAAAATCACTAAAGAGCATATCACTAGAAGGAACTAAAAATTTGGGATAGAGACTACAACTTTAGGAGCCACCATCATCTAACTAGATCATTGTACAACATATGGTAGGTAGCACATTCCACGAGAACACCTCAACTGAACATGGAGCACATATTATGGGTGACAAAGATTTGATGATCACATTGAATAGGATTAGAGCTTCAAGAGTGAGTGACAGGAGGTGCCAAGAATGAAAGAACCACATAATCCATGGAGTGTTCCTAAAAATTATGATTAGAAGAAAAACCAAAAACACAAATTATTGCCTTTTTTCCTTTTTTATTAATTTTTTTTCATTTTTTTTCTATTTTTTCATTTTTTTCATTTTTTCAAATTTTGATAATGAAAAGTGACTGTTGACAAGCCATTTTTCAATCACTCACCACTTAATGGTGTTGTAAAAATAGTTTTCACCACAAATAATTTATTTTGTAGTTAACATCCATTGGAAACCAGTTTTCAGATATTAATTGGCCAACAACGCCCGAAGGTTTTCATTGTTGGAAGTTTAATTTTTTTTTTTTTTCTTTTTTCAATAATTGCATAGAATGACCATAGAAAGAGAAACCATTACATGCATGATGAAAAATAATATCATCCAAAACTTGAGTTTTGTCCATGACCTCACAGAAGGTACCGTTGAAACTTGATTTCATAATGAACTTGGAGTGATGACCAAAAAAAATCCACACAAAATTAGGAATACTAAAACACTGCTAAAAAAAACCTTGATCCATGTATCTGACACCATTGAATTTAGAAGCTTCTTGTAGAGATTTGGAAAACATACTAAAGACTTGGGTGAAATAATTACTCACAAGGATGATTATCCTCATAAGACATAGTACTCTAATAATGAAAAAACATGATCACCTATCATGAAGTTGTGTTATCCAATCCTTTTAAAGAATAATAGATATCCATGACATGAAATAACACACCATCATTATCAAGGACAAGGTGGTAGAATGAAATACCAACAATAGTCTCCAATGTGTCCAAAAAACTTTAGAGAGGAGGAGACACATCTCAAGAGGAAATGTGATGATCTACAATATACTCAAGATCGTTGTACATGTATTCAAAGTTTTTCTAGATGTGTAGCTCAAAATAATCATGAATCTCATAGACAAAGTGGCATACTATCCTCTACATGATGAATCACCAAAGAAAATAAATCTCATCTCTTGGTGGTGAACACCTTATACCAAAATCTTCTTGTGATCTCCAATAGTGACGAACAATGGAAATTGATATGCACTAGATAGCTAGGGATCCCACACAATGTTAACAAAACCAACATAGTGTGTTATTAAATTCTTGTGTAGAGAAGCATCATCAACTGCTATTGGTGAAAAAATAGATCATTTCATCTCAACCAAAGACCTGTAACCATATTCTCAAAACCAAGCATATCAAATATAGTAAATAAATATCATCCATTCAATAACTCTATCATTAAGTAAGTAAATTATTTTTACAAATGATAGGTAGAGTTATTAATATGAATAGATACTTGATAAAATGGATAAATACAAATAAATTCTTGTGTTCATATAATAGCAATGCTAATTAACACCAGAACACGTACCTTGAATTAGTCAAGATCTCACATGTGGAGTTTAACTAGAACGACCAATGAAATAATTAATGAAGCTTTATTGGAAATCAATCAAGAATGAAAAAATTGGAGAGATTTTCCCCCAACTTAACTTCATGCTACAAGGTCACGGGAACAATGAGATAATCCAAAGAGTGGAATAAAGCAAGAAACAAATTTAAGGATTTATGGGGCTTTATTCAATGATTAATCAGCCAAATATTTAAATAATTCTATGAATTTCCCCTTAATGTCATATTAAAAAATCATGAGAATTTGAATCATCCAAGGAATCTAGAAATTGATTTAGGGAATATTATCAATGAATGATGATCTTAAGATACAAGAACCAAGAATAAAAAATATAGAGATGCAAATACCTTGATCTCTATTAAATAAATGAATCACCATAGTGTATGTGGTCACCTTAGGAGAATGCAAAGAATAAACAATGAGGAATAATGATCATCCATTTCCAACACATTTTAGTTGGTCATTAATGCATTCAAATCCTTCAAATTCTTTTAATCAATTGGACCTAGATCAACAAGCGTGTGAGGAATACACATTTTTTTAATCAATTTTCCTTTCAACTTATTTACCATCTTATTCCATACCTCAATTTTGTCTTTGCCTTTCCTTTTTTGGTCCAACTACAGATGTTCCAACTATAAGGATGCATGACTCTTCAACTTTGTGCTTGCAATTTTCACCTTCTTTTCTTTAGGGACATTTTTATACTCAAAATACTTCTCCATCTTGGTGATCCAATCCTCCAATTCATCTTGATCCATATTTCCACTGTACTCAGGAGTATTGAAATGTGGTGTAGACTTTAGATTTGTCAAATCCTTCAATAATATTTCTTCACCTTGATCCATCACCGGTGCAAATTTTGTATCATCATGTTCTTCTTCAATTTCATCATTATTAACATCTTCAAGATGTCTTCCTCTACATTGGGTTGTCTCAATAGCTTCTAATATAGCAAAAAGTTGTATCAATATGTCTGACTCTCCTGGATTTTCATCTTGCCTCCCATGAACCATCTTCAAACCCTTTGCAATTGTAGGTCAGATCACAATCTTCCACCCCACAAAAAATATCAACTAGGGTTTGAGAAGAAGGAACCCTGAAACCTAGATTCACAAATCTAGATCCAGATGTGATGCAGGAGCATTTTATGTCCTTGGCAATCTTATGTCACCAAAAACATATTTGAGTTTGTCTGTGTTTCGTAGTTCCTTCTTTGATCAAGTTTGTTTAGTGTTTCTCAATTTCTTGTGTTGGTTGGTTATCTCTTTGGCGCTTGGTCAATTTCCCTTGCACTTAATGATGCTTGTCTGGCACTCGGTAACCCTTTTTTACCAATGTGTTTCTTTTGAGTTCTTTTGGAGGTTGAATTTTGCAATTTATTTGGTTCATGGATTTAATGACGGTATCCATCATTGGGAAGTGTGTGGGCCTAGAACTCGTCATTCCTTCTGTTGATTGTGGATCTGAAAGCCGACTTGATTCATTAGCCTCTTGTATATATGTAGTTGTTTGGGTAGAGTTTATGAGGAGTTTTTGGGGGTAGAAGATAGAAGCTAAAAGATTAGAGATTGTTGGAGATCCTTGCATGTTTGAGGACTTATGTACTTGATTGTAATATCTGGCTGAAATCAGGAAGGCCTTACATCCCAGCATGTATGAATCAATTTGAAGTGAATATATGAAAAGCATATGCATTCTCACTCTCTCACTCTTGTGTGTTGTTTCTTTTGTGTGTTTTTGAGCAATGTGGATCTAGTTAGGGTGCGCCTTCAGCCACTCTCCCCATCCTACCCTTGCATCAGGTGGTATTAGAGTGAGGTTAGATCTAGGTCTACAGATCTAGGTTTGTAGGTTCCTTCTTGGGAAGCCCTAATTGAATTTTTTTTGGGTAGTAGATAATGATCTGACCTGCAATTACAAAGGGTTTCCAAGATGGTTTGTGGGAGGTGAGATGTGGATCCAGGATTGGCAGGCATGTTGAGACAACTTGCTACTAGAGTAGAAGCTATTGAAATAGCCCAGAGAAGAGGAAGACATCTTGAAGGTGTTAGTGATGATGAAATTGAAGTACAATAAGGTGAAGAAGAACCTACACCTGTGATGGATCAGGGTGAGGAAAGATTCTTGAAGGCTTTGACAAGCTTGAAGTCAACACCACATTTTAATCCTCCTGAGTATAGTTGGAAATTGGATTCTAATGAATTGATGCACTAGATCATGGAGATGGAGAAATATTTTGAGTGTGAAAATGTATCTGAGGAAAAGAAGGTGAAAATTTTAGGCACAAAGTTGAAAGGTCATGCATCCTTGTGGTGGGAGCATCTGTAATTGGATCGAAAAAGGAAAGGCAAAGAAAAAATCAAGGTATGGAATAAGATGGTGAATAAATTGAAAGGAAAGTTATTACCTTGTGATTATCAAATTAACCTAGTTAGGCATATGCAAAGTCTACGGTAGAAAGATATCTTGCTAAAGGATTATAGTGAGGAATTTTATAGATTAGATATCATATCCAGACATGATGAAGATGATGTGGAAAGAATTGCTAGACACCTGAATGGTTTGAGGGTTTCTATCCAAGAAGAAATCAGTTTGGTCTAATTGGAGAACATTGAAGAAGCTTATCAATTTGCATTGAAAGATGAGGAGAAATTGAACAAGAGACATGAGAAAAGACAAAGAGTTTGAGGTGGTAGATTCCCTAGAGGAAGATGTAGATCTGATGGTGAAAATGGTAGATCTGAACTTGAAAAATAAAATTCAGATAAAGGCAAGACCGAGTGGAAAGGTGAAAGTTCATCTAGAGGTAGAGGCAGTAACTACCAAGGTGGTTATAGAAAAGGTAATTTTTGAGGAACTTGTTATAATTGTGGAGAAGAAGGTCATAGATCTTTTGAATGTGCACATTCTAGTAAGGAGGCTGGTAGTAGTAGAACTTCCTTGGTGCAAGAAGAGTTACCGAATGAACCTAAGAAGGAAAATAACTTGATAGTAAGGAGAGCACTATGGAATGAAGGTAAAAGGGAAGATCCGGTAAGGAAAAGTTTGTTCAAGACCAGATGTAGAGTTTTTGACAAGCTCTGGAAGGTAATCATTAACTGTGGTAGCTCACACAATATGGCATTTGAGGAAATGGTCACAAAGTTGTAGTTGCAAAGGTTGGAACATCTGAAGCCCTATCAGATTTCATGGATCAAGGATGAGGATACACTCTCTGTAAGTGAAAAATGTTATGTGAATTTGAAAATTGGGAAGTACTATGATAAGGTGTTATGTGATATCATGCCTATGGATTGTTGTCATATTTTGTTGGGTAGACTTTGGCAATATGATAGACATGCTATATATGATGGGAGCTTACATAAGTATACTATTTGGGCTGATGGAAGAAAACAAATATTGTTACCTTTGATGGAAGAACCTGTTAGTAATGTTTACACATATGTAAAAGTTTGCTTGATGGAAGGAAGAATGTTTGTTAAGGATTTAAAAGGGATGATGTATATTTTTCTATGATTCCAAACAAATCGAGTAAGAAAATAGAGGATAGTGTTCCCAAGGAGATCGATAAGTTACTCACCAAGTACAGTGAAAGTATTTCTAATAATGTACCTGATGGTTTTCCACCTAAGAGAAGTATTGATCATTGCATGCATATAATCCTTGGAGCTAGTTTACCAAATAAGGCACCTCATTGGTTGACACCCACTGAGAATCAAGAATTGAACTGATAGATTGAGGAATTATTTGATAAAGGTTTGATCATAGATAGTTTAAGTCCTTCTACAATACCTTCTATATTGTCACCGAAGAAAAATGGAGTATGATGAATTTGTACTAATTCCAGAGCAATCAACAAGATAACAATGAAGTATATATTTCCTATACCGAGAATGGATGACATAATGGACAGTTTTACTGGAGCAAAGTATTTTACAAAGATTGATTTGAAAAGTGAGTATCATAAGATCATAATCAAAGAAGGTGATGAATGGAAGACTACTTTCAAGACAAAGGAAGGTTTATATGAGTGGTTGGTTATGCCTTTTGGTTTAATTAATGCACTGAGTACTTTTATGAGGTTGATGAATGAAGTTTTGAAGAAATTATTGCGTAAGTTTGTGATTGTCTATCTTGATGATATTTTGATATTCAGTAAGACCAAAGAAGAACATTTTTTGCATGTTAGACAAGTTTTGCAGAGATTGAAAGAAGAAAAGTTGTTGATAAATTTGAAAAATTGTTCATTCATGAAAGAGGAGAGTGTGTATTTGGGATTTGTAATTTCAGCTAACGGTTTGAAGATGGATCCTAAAAAGGTTGAAGCTATTCTGAATTGGCCTACACCTATGAATGCTAGTGAGGTGAGATCATTTCATGGTTTGGAAAGTTTTTAGAGAAATTTCATAAGGAATTTCAGTTTAATTTGTAATGCTATGACTAAGACTATGAGAGGGGATAAAAGAGAATTCAAGTGGACACATGGAGCTGATAAAAATTTTGAGACTCTGAAGTAGAAGGTTGTTAAGTTTCTTGTTTTGGCATTGCCTAATTTCAATAAGGTATTTCAAGTGGAATGTGATGCAAGTGGAAGTACAATTGGAGTTGTGTTAAGTCAAGAAGGTAAACCTATTGCTTTCTTTAGTGAAAAGTTGAATGATGCTAGAAGGAAATATTATGTGTATGATTAAGAATTCTATGCTATTGTTCAAGCACTAAAGAAATGGAGACATTATTTGATAACAAGTGAATTTGTGTTGTATACTGATCATAAGGCTTTACAGTATTTGGGTAGTCAAAATAAGTTGAATTAGAGACATATGAAATGGGTTGAGTGTTTGCAAAGTTATACATTTGTGATAAAGCATAAGAGTGGAGTCACTAACTGAGTTGCTGATGCATTGAGTAGAAGAAGATCTTTGATGACCAAGATAAAAATTGAAGTTCTTTCTTTTGATGAGATGAGAGACTTGAATGAAACTAATCCTGATTTTTATGAGCCATGGAGAAAGTGTAGAGAACCTAGTCAAGATCAACTGAGTACAAAATGGGAAGAATATTTAATCAGGATAGTATGTTGTTTAAATGTATTAAGTTGTGTATATCGAGAGGAGAAATGAGAACTAATTTGATAAAGGAGAAACATAGTAGTGGTTTGGCTAGACATTTTGGTGTTGATAAGACATTGAATTTGCTTAAGGAGAAATAATTTTGGCCACAGTTGTATAAGGATGTTCAGAAATTTGTGAAAAGTTGTGGAGTTTGTCAAGTTGCATAAGGAGTAAGTTAGAATACTAGATTGTATACATTGATTGTTGTTCTTGAGAAACCTTGGATTGACATCGATATAAATTTTGTTCTTGGCTTACCAAAGATAGTAAGAGGTAATGATTCCATATTTGTTGTTGTGGATAGATTTTCTAAAATGGCACATTTTATACCTTGTAGAAAGACATCAGATGCAGTACATGTAGCAGATCTTTTCTTTAAGGAAATTTTCAGATCGCATGGATTATCAAGAAGTATTATCTCTGATAGAGATAGTAAATTTGTTGGATACTTTTGGAAGACTCATTGGAAAAATTTTGGCACTGTGTTGACATATAGTTCTACATTTCATCCACAAACTAATGGATAGACTGAAGTGGTGAAGAGAAGTTTGGGAAATCTTTTGAGATGTTTAGTTAGAGACAGATTAAGTAATTGGGATTCCGTGTTGGCACAAGAAGAGTTGGCATACAATAATTCAATGAATAAGAGTACTGGAAAGTCACTTTTTGAGATTGTGAATGGCATACAACTGAGAAGTATATCTGATTTGAAGGATATTTCTAATGAGAGAAAGAGAAGTGTTGAAGGAGTAAAATTTATTGATTACATGAAGATGTGAAGATGAAGTTGGAGGAAATTAATTAGAAATACAAAGATAGAGTTGATAGATCAAGAAGACATAAGAATTTTGATGTTGGTGATGAAGTGATGGTTCATTTGAAGAAAGGTCAATTTCCTGTTGGAACATATGGGAAGCTAAAAATGAAGAAGTTTGGACCTTGTAGGATTTTGAGAAAATTTGACAGTGGAAATGCATATGATATTGAGTTACCTGATGACATGGACATATCACCTATTTTCAACATTTCTTATTTGTATGAGTATCATGAACCTAATGAAGACATGATAGTACCGATGGAGTATCCTAAGAAATAGAATGAAGAAGTTGAGCACATTTTGGAGAAAAGAATCGACAGAAGCACAATAGGAAAATAATATATGGAATATCTAGTAAAGTGAAAGAATAGACCAATCGAGGAAAGTTCATGGATTTCATAGTTTGAGTTGGATGCAACTCAGAGCATACCTAAATGACTTAGACAATCATTTCTAAATAACCCCAAGTTTCTGATGCAAGAGCATCTTGGGTCCTTGGCAATCCTATGTCACCAAAAACATATTTGAGTTTGTCAGTGTTACTCGGTTCCTGCTATGACTGAGTTGGTTCGGTATTGCTCAATTTCTTTTGTTCACTAGTGTTGGTTGATTATCTCTTTAGAGGCCAACTCCTGCAATTAATTTGGGTTGCTGATTTAATGTTTCTATCCATCATTGAGAAGCATGTGGGCCTAGATATGGTCGTTCCTTCTGTTGATTATGGATCTAAAGGCCTACTTGATTCGGTAGCCTCTTGTATATATGTAGTTGTTTGGGTAGATTTTAGGAGTTTTGGGGGGTAGAAGATAGAAGCTAAAAGATTAGATATTATTGGGGATCCTCACATGTTTGAGGACTTCTATACTTGATTGTAATATCTGGCTGAAACTGGGAAGGCCATACAACCTGGCATGTATGAATCAATTTGAAGTGAATATATGAAAAGCATCTACATTCTCTCTCTCTCTCTCTCTCTCTCTCTCTCTCTCTCTCTCTCTCTCTCTCTCTCTCTCTCTCATTTGTTTTTGCTTCTGCATGTTGTTAAGCAAGGTGGATCTAGTTAGGGTGAGTCTTTGGCCCCTCTCCCTATCCTACCCTTGTGTCAATCTCACCTTCACTCTGATACCACCTAACACATTCAAGGTTATAGATTCCAATAAAGGACTATCCAAACTTGCAGCCAAACACCAATAATGCAAAATAACAAAACTAGATAGACAGAATGTAGATTAGATCCTTATATTTCATTAAATAGATTCATACATTTCAGGTTGTAAGGCCTTCTCAATTAGGGCCAGACATTACAATTCAATTACAATGGTCCTCCAACATACGAGGATTCAAAAGCCATCTTCAATCTTCTAACTTCTAACTACTATCAAAACTTACTACCAAACTATAATCAATGACTAAAATATATACAAGACGCAAACAAACAATTCAGCCTTCAGATCCACCATAAATGGTAGGAAATACTAGATCTAGGTCCAAATGCTTCCCAATAATAGATTCCAACATTAAATCCATGACCAAAATTGAATGCACAAGTCAGCCTCAACATAAAACTAAAATAAACAACTTGGTAAACAAGGATAACCAACCACTAGGAAAGATAACCAAGTGCCAGGGAATTAATCGACCAATCTTGGTTAAAGAAGGAAACCAAGAAACTAACGAGCCAACTCAATCAAAGAAGGAACCGAGAAACAAAGAAAACTTCAAACTTCTTTTTGGTGACACAAGATTGCCAAGGACTCGAGACACTCCTGCATCAATATGCTTTATCTTTTCATGCATCACTAGATTCTTTGAAATATTAATTGCACTTGTATTATCACAATAAATTATCACTGGATTAGTGATCTCTTCATTCATACCTTCCAAAAATTACTTGATCCATGCAATATTTGAATACTCTGCAGCAATAACAACATATTTTTCTTCTACAGTGGATTGAGAAATGCATACTTGTTTCTTACTTATCCATGTGACCAATATTTCACTCAAAAAGAATGTGCCACATGTAGTGCTCTTTCTATCATCAATATTTCCACCACAATCAACATTTGTATAAACCTTAAGTTCAAAATTGCCATATTTCTTATACCATAAGCGATAATTTTTTAGTTTTTTTCAAATATATTAGAATTCATTTCACAATAGTCATGTGTGACTCTTTAGGATTAGTAGAAAATGTAGCTACAATCCCAACAACATGTGCAATATTTGGTCTACTATGCACAACATACATCAAATTTCTAATCATTGATCTATACAAGGTTTGATTTACCTCAGTTGACTTGTCATCCTTTCTCAGCTTGTATCTAGTTACCATAGGTGTACCAACTAGTTTTGAATCTTCCATACCGAATGTCTTTAATACTTCTTTGATACACTTTTCTTGTGTGATATATATGCCTTCCTGCAGTTGCTATATTTGCAGTCCATGAAAGAATTTGATCTCTCCAAACATTAACATTTCAAACACTTTTCTCATTTCAGTTAAAAAAGACTGACATAAAAAATCATGTCCTCCTAATATAATATCATCAACAAAAATTTCAGCAATAATAATCTTATCAGTATCACATTTAAAATACAAATTGTTGTTGTCACTTGTTCTTACAAATCCAATTCTTATAAGATAGGAGTGCATTATTTCATACCATGCTCTTGGTGCTTGTTTCAGTCCATATAGTGCCTTGTGCAACTTACAAACTATGTTATTCTGATTAGGATCAACAAAACCTTCAGGCTGTTCAATGTGTACCTCTTCTTCAAGTATCCCATTCACAAATGCAGATTTCACATCCATATGATAATCTTTAAATCCTTTGTAAGAAGCATATGGGTAAGTGCACCAAGATGGTGGATAGTTTAGTGGCCACATCCAAAAAAAAAGAAATGTTTCATAACCTATGCGGGTTATACAAAATTCAAAATTTTGTTAGGCTTGGTTTTAACAAGCCTAGCCAATAATATTAGAAAATACCAATAGCACCTCAAAACATGTACCAATTTTGAGGAACATTATATTCCTCAAAACTCATGGCTTTGGACCATTTCCAATGCTATAAATGAAGGAATAGTCACTTGAGGGAGCCATTTTTCTACAAAACGCAAGTGTGTTTTTATTTGATTTGTATTTTTCATCAATTGCCAATAACGACACCTCGTCGAAAAGGTAAGATTTTCATTTTTCGAATGTTTTTATTTTTATTTTATTTGAAGTAGGGTTTTTTAATTGAATTATGTTTTGTTTTTGAATTTTGATGTTGGATTCTACAAAGACTTTCCTAAACCAAAAAAGAAAACAAAAACCTCATACACATGCAACAAAAGAAAATATTGAACATGATCAACAACCACAACCACAAAATCCTCTTCCACAACCACCGCCACCCATAAACCCTCCACATCCTCCATTAGATTGTGTAGATTCCACACAAGATGATCTCATAAAACACCTTACACAAAATAGTACCCAAATTTCTATATTGGTCAATAGGCTGAGGTCCTCTAGTCTTGATCACCACTCAACCCTCACCTCAATTCTAGAAAAAATGGAAAATAGTGCAAATGAGGTTTCTAGAGAGGTTACCAAATGGGGTTCATGGCGGGATAGGTGTCAAGCTTTTTATGTGGATGGATTTTCATATGATGAAGTGAAAAAGAAGACCACTCTTAAAAGTGATATATGTGCTCTTTTTATTGGTCCTAGTACTAAAACACCCTAGAACTAAATAGGTCTCAGTTTCCTATACATTGGTGTGTTCACAGTAGGATAAAAGTATTTTTTTGGGATAAGCGGTTTATGGTCTTTGACTAAGCACCCTATAATAATTGGGAGGTGCCTCTATATTTCTTGAGAAAGCTATATTATGAGTTTATCCTTGGAGAGAAGCTGAATTACTTTAAAATCTGATAGTTCAAGGTAGAGGGAGAGGCTCTACATAGGATAGACTTGCAGCCCATAGTGTGGTACAACCATAATATAGGAGGCCTCTAGCTAAAACAAACCATGGTTCATGTTGCGGTCCCAATAGTTATGAAGGAGTCCATAGATTTACAGAGCCTTCATGTAGCCACATCATTGATTGATGTCATCATTGAGCATGGACATTTTTTTTTCATAATAGAGGGTGGATTCAACACCTATTCCACCTCCATCATCATCAAATTTACCACATGCGTCAGCAACTACACCACCTCCATCGTCATCAGAGGGAACATTTGAATTAGCCCAACCCATTGAGCATATGTCCCCCAATTGTCAAGGTATATATGTTGGGGTGGATACTGATGTGAATGAGGATGGTTTAGCATCTCATTAATGTACACATTGTGGGGGTAGATTTCATGCATTTTGTTATCTCTATTGAGCATTTATTGTCACTTAGTATCAAAATCATCAGTCGGTGAAATACTGGACTAGTCGATAAATACAAGGAGACATGAATAGTCTGTAAAGCTTAGCAAAGCAAGCCGGTTAACTATATGCACATATGTATCTTATAGTCTACCAAGTGCACATTCACACTGATGGATAGCTTACATCGAAGCCTTCTAGCATCCACCAAATAGAGTAAACAAACAAAACTGAGGATAACAAAAATGACTTATGAATCATTAAAGGCACAATTTTCAAGATAGACAGTTATAACAGACTGATACACATGTAAGCTAGATTATTTCAGAATCAGCATAAAGATATGAAAAGGAATATAGTTCATTACAAGATCAACAGCTGACAAAATTCAAAGATCTGATGGTGATACATCAACCGAGAAAGGTAAAGCAGTATAATCTATGAACATGGTTAAGCAGCATAATCCAACGGATGTAAATCAAATGGTTTAGAAAATCTAGAACACTATAAATATATCATTCTAAGAATGATGAAGATGATAAGACTAAATTGATAAAAAGCACTGAATAGACTAAACTGAGAAGAATTGTTTATAGAGAAGGATTCAGAATTGACAAGTCAAACAAAACATCATAGAGTAGAAGATCTACACAGGAAAGGTGATATTTATATAGGACTTATATGATCTGTTATCAGACAGTCTGGTTGTCAATCAGAGCAGATACATTTTCTATTGCTTTCTAACAATTGTAATAGAATTATCAAATTCTCTTAACCAAGTGGATTTAATAGTCCTATTGCAAATCTCTTAATCGAGTAAACACTTAATAGTGTTGTCAAAATCCTGTAATGAGGTAGATCTAGCTGATCTTCTTTTGTTACTCCTAATAGGGTAAGATCACCAGAAGTGATCACAATTGTAGCCTTAACAGGCAAACTCTTTCTATCTGCAGACTAGTGAAGATTTGTGTGTCTCATCCCCACTGTAGTTTTACCTTCTAACAGGGGTTTCTGCATAACCAAATACTTGTGTTATGTGATTGCATTGATGGTATAATGATTATTTAGTTTCATATATAATTTTTTATGCAATTCAATGCAAGTTATTTGATTGGTTAAAGTACTGAATGTTAAATCAGAATGAAGGATTTAAATGAAAAGTTTTGGTAGATACTGATTCACCCCTCCCCTCTCAGTATCTATCTCTCCTAATTTCCAACAATCGGTATCAGAGCTAAGTTCTCTTGTTGAACAGTCTAACCATTGAAGGGTAAAGATCTAAAGACATGGAGAGATATAAGCTTGATAAGTCTATTGAGAATCAGAAACTTCAACTGTAGATGTATGTGGAACAGTACAAGAAAGCCAAGACTGAATTAAAGGATTTACTAGTATAGACAAAGAACATTGCAATTGCACAAGGTGAGATCGGTTATCATGAAGAAATTTTTGAAGATGCATTTGATCATAGTGGATCTAGCTCGGGAAGCATCTCTGATGGATCTAAAAGTACTATCACTGACCTATCTGAAAGGAACCAGTAGCTATCTGATCAAATGAAGGCTTTACAGATTGGACAAGAAACACAAATGGTAAGAATGGTATAAATATTGAACAATGCAAGACAAGCTGAGAAAGACCGCAACCTAGCCATTGAAGATAGAAGACTGATGAATGAACAATTACAAGCCAAGGAAAGTTAAATACAAAGATGTACTGATCATCACTTTCAAGTGTCTAATCAGGTTCTGATTGCAAATCAAGAAGTAAATCGGATCAATGGTGAACTATCAAGGAATCTTGAAGATATGGAAAGATTGAGAGAAGAAAATGAAAAGTTGAGAAATGACCTAAAGAATCAATAGCAACACAATGAGATGAAAAAGTTGGCTGAAGAAAGTTCAAAGAAGATTGATGATTTCCTGGACAATTAGAGAAGATTTGGAAGTAGAGCCGATATAGGTTATACTGGTGAAGGTGAATCATCGAAACATACTGAAAAGATCAGTAACAATCAAGGTCATAAATATAAAGTACTCACTTGCTATCACTTTGGAAAACCTGGACACACTTCTAATGTATGCCGAAGCAAAGCTAAAGGGTATGCTCCTATTATTACTACAAGATTTGATGGTTACTACTATTACTATGGAAAGTATGGACATCAAGCATTTGAATGCAGATCTAGACAAAAAGATAATATCGAAAAGACTACTACAGGGAAGATATGTTACACATGTAACAAGCATGGTCACACTGCAAGTGAATGCAAAGCTAAGATGAAGCAAGTCTGGACTCCTAAGTAGAAAACTCAGAAGAAGTCATATCAACCAAAGAGGGAAGGTAATGCATATGTATGGGATTATAATACATGGACAAGTTGCACTGCTTGTGGTCGGTATGGACATATTGTTGCTAACTAGTATAGGGCACATCGCATAAGAAATTCAAGATATTGGGAAAGCACACCGATGGTCTGTATGCACTATCACAAAGTCGGTCATGTGAGAAAAGACTGTAGAGATCGAGTACTAGATGAGAATCATGTATTTGAGAGTGGATACACTATTGTAGATATCATGAAGATGAGGAATACTATGTGGAAGAAAGCAGAGAAGGTGACTGCTGAATCAAGTAACATTGTTGGTGAAACCTCATCCTCTGGACAAGGTGACATTGGTAACTCCACTTAAGGTGACTAAGGTATGTATGGAGCTGATACTTTGAAAGATCATATTTTACATACAGTTCCTTATACTCGAAGAGTTAATACCAAATCTGCATGAATTAAGATGCACTATGGTTATATTGTGTGAGCTAACAATGTTATACAAGTTGATAAAGGCAAGACTGAGAATGAAGTACCGATTGATAATTGCTAAGCAAGGTTAACCGAGGAAATAATGTAAACCGATGAAATCAGGTGTCAACCGGAGAGTACAGTTGTAATACACTATCAAATTAGGTCAAACATTTATTGCAGATATTTGAGCTAGAAATTTTGAAAAGTCTATAAATACGCCAGAATCGAGTTCATTATTTACATTGCGAGCACCAGAGAATGAGTTTTTCAAAGAAACCAAGAGTTCAAGCTAAAGATTTATATACAGATTCAAGGCACTTTCGTCTCAAACTGACAACTATTCTTCGACTATCAAGTAGGTTTTTCGGATATACTTTTAACTTGTGCTCACTGTAATCACTGAAACCCTAGTTTTCTTGATGACATCCACATCTACCACATCTAAATCACAAGGTGAAGAAGAGGTTGAACTCATAGTTAGGGCACATTTTAAAGAAGATAAATTCAAATCACACCCTAGAGTCACATCATAGATTGATCTAATGGGAGCATTCTCTAGCATTCCTGAAAGGGTTTTATTAACTGAAGATGTTAGAGTGTATATCCACTGCAAGATCAGTGAGGTAGGAATGTTTGAACTGATTGCTGCACTACAAGGGGTTTGTGACCTAGATAGATAGTTGAAACCAGAGTATAAATGCCTGGAAGAGGTAGGGTTAACTTGCATTCGCTATTTTCCTCAAGACTTTAAGAATGAATGGATAAGAATTGTGTTGAGCCGATATCACAATGGCAAATTTTGGTTGGACAGCAAGCCTGTCAAAATAACAAAGAAGATGATAAGCATTATTACAGGGTATCCCACTACTGATAAAGTGAAAGCATTTCACAGTTCTGCTAGACAAGAAGTTGAACAAAACACAGGTGCAAAATGGGATGGAAGAGCACTGAAAATAAACAAAATCAAAGATCCTGCTGTGAAATTTGCAGCTCATGTTATCAGCTATAAGATATTTTAGTCGAGTCAGTTGAACAATGTACCGACAAATGCTGTGGATATGGCCTACAAGATTGTGAAAAAGAATCAGCAAGTTGACCTAACAAACATCATGTTCCGACAGCTGGTAGACATAATGAAGGTCATAAGATCAAAGAAGTCTAATACATGTAAATTTGGTTCTTTGCTTGTATGTTTATTCTTGTATATACAAAGGTTTGTACCTGGCATAGGAAAGGTTGTATGGAAGAAGGACAAACCTATTGCACAATAGATTAGTGATCATATGAAATCTCTCAGAGATAATGCGAAAAAGGAATTTGATCTATACTTTAAAAAATTCAAGAAACATATGCATAAGAGAAGCAGAATATCTGGTGAGTTAGTAAAGAAATTTGAGAATGATTTATGTTTTTTTGTTAGCACAGATCACTACTTGATCAAATCTGTTACACTGAGAATCAAGTGGCTAGCACCTATGGGTTACGAGATATGCCATGATTTCACATTGAAATTCATTACTGCCCTGCTAGCACTTCCTATTGAAATTTTTTCAAAGTAGATTTGGAACATATGAGGAAGCTAAATCAAGAACAGAGACTGATATCTCAATCGGTAAAATGTCCAGAAGAGGAAAGAAGTTAATAAAGAATCTTGAAGCTACACTAAACACCTCCCAATTACTAGATGATTTATCTGAGGGATCACTGGTTGTTGCCGCAACCGAAGGGCTATAGGAGCTTGCAGATAAATCTTATGATTGTGAAGCCACCAAGTCAGATGATGACAAGGGCACCTCATCAGTACCTTCTACTAATGATACAAAAAAGGAGATGATTGTAACTAAGAAACCAAGGGAAACAATGCCTACTCGAAAATATATGAAAAGAAAGACAAAGACGATAGAAGACTTACTGAAGAAGAAAGTGAAACAAACAAAGGTTATTGTAGGTAATGACAAGTCTGATGAAGAGAATAGATACAAGGTTGTAAAACACAAAGACAGTACTATTGAAAAATTAATTGAAGACATAATGGAAAATAGAAATTTGAATGATCCCACTTTAGGAAAGTTTGACAACATGAGTGTAGAGGATCAAATAAAGATTGAGAATGCGGTTGTACAGAAAATGATCAAATTCAAGAGAATACCAATTGAAATTTCTTACAGTTTACCGAAGGCACTAGATGATAGAATTGCTACAAGATGGATCACGGCAATGGAGACAGAAAAGAACAAAAGAGAAACATCATTGATGAGGTTAGCAACACATCTAAGCATGAATGAAGCAGCAAAGTATTTACAAAAGTATCAACAAAGATTTTTGATAAAACACAAGACCCTCATGATTATGGATGAAAATGTCAGTGACATAGATGCTGAGTATACATCATTATGGAATTTGATCTTGAAGGAAGAAGCAAAAGCAGAGCAAGCCGCTTATCTACAAATGTCAAAAAGAGTGAGAAGGTCAAAAGATAAAGGTATACTTTTGGGTGATACAGACAATATAGAAAAGGACACTGATACACATGATACTGAGATAATAGACATAACCGAGGACACATCAAAGATAAGTGTAACACAACAGGCACCTGAAAGAGTTGAAATTCAACTAACGAAGAAAATAGATGAAGATGTTCTTATTGATGACATAACACATGGTGACCCTGATAATAATGATGGTGAAGATGTTCAGATAATATCTTTGAAGGATACTGACACAGGATCACTATAGGGAAATCTACCAAAGATTGATGAGGCATTGGCTATTGTAGCACAGATTGCACCCAAGGAGAAGAAACAAGATGAACGCAAGGATGCTGAGGAAACAGTAGACATAATGTTACCTTTAGATACAAATTATCCTATTCTAGAGGCACAGTCCACTATTGCACCACAGGATACTGAACAAAAGGATACAAAGGAGAAAAAGGAAGGTGAAGAATAGAAAGATAAAAGCATATCAACTGGCACCGAGAATCCAAAAGATAAGAGCACTGCTATACTATCGAGGAGTGGACCTCTCAAGAAGAAGAAACTAGGCAAAAGGAGTCGTAACATTACAAGAAATCATTAAAATACCGAACGTTGATCCAACAACATTGAGCCCCTCCGAATTACAAACATATGGTGAGCTATTTTAGAGGAAGGCAGCTCAGGAAAGATTAAAGAAAACCTATAGAAGGAATGAAATACTGACAAATGTTAGAAACATATTACAACAAGCCATTCCTAATATTGATGTTGATGTCGACAAGCCCATACTAGATCAGCTAGCATACTTGTCATAGCAAATAAAATAGCCCAATGTTGATATAGAAAAGAGAATGGAAGAAAGGGCAGGAAGTAGAGTATAGGAGAAACTTGCACAAAAGTTGTGTGCAGAAGTTGCTTTGAACAAGGTAGAGTTATCCAAGGTAATATCTGATTATTAGATTATTACAACATATATATTTCAAACCTTGATGACTTTGTGTACTACCGACATGTTCACTTCTGAGGTCGATGAACAAATTAAGAAACTTGAAGCAGAAATATAGACATGTACACAAGCTGCATGAACCGAGCTGAAAGATTTAGGCACAATTATCCTCTGGATACATGAAATCAGGCGGTTGATCAGAGATCTTAATCAGAAGAAAGAGAGCATAATAGATCAGGTTACAAAGTTGCAAAAAGAACTCATCCTACACCTAAAATTTTTGGAACAACATATGGATAAAGCGTGCACACTGGTATCTACACCTGACATTTCGGTGTTAGATAATGTTGTGGACATGAGAACTCAAATGAGTTATGAGCACCTCACTCTTAAAAACTTGAAGGAGGAATGGGACAACCTCCTGGAATCACTAAAGAAAACCCATTAGCACATTTTTGTTAAGCTGTAAGTATACATTTTTTTGGCATTTATATCAAAAAGTGGGAAAGAAAATGTATGATGAGGAAGGACTATTTTTCTATCTATTTTTCTACGTGTACCTTACACACTACCAAGAATATTAAAAGGGGGAGTATTTACATACTTAGACATTTTTGTATATGTATATATATTCGGGAGATATAAGGATGTAAGAATCTACTGCAAATACATTTTTTGTTTTGATACTAATGCCAAAGGGGGAGATTGTTATCTCTATTGAGCATTTATTGTCACTTAGTATCAAAATCATCAGTAGTTGAAATACTGGACCAGTCGGTAAATACGAGACATGAACAATCAGTAAAGCTTAGCAAAGCAAGTCAATTAACTATATGCACTGATGTATCTTATAGTCTACCAAGTGCACATCCACACCGATGGATAGTTTACACCGAAGCCTTCTAGCATGCACCGAACAGAGTAAATAAGCACAACCAAGGATAACAGAAATGACTTATGAATCAGTAAAGGCACAATTTTCAAGATAGACAATTATAACAGACTGATACACGTGTAAGCTAGATTATTTTAGAATTAGCGTAAAGATATGAAAAGGAATATAGTTCGTTACAAGATCGAAAGCTAACAAAATTCAATGAAGATTTGACGGTGATACATCAACTAAGAAAGCTAAAGCGGTATAATCTATGAACATGGTTAAGCGACATAATCCAACGGACGTAAATCAAATGATTTAGAAAATCCAAAACACTATAAATATATCATTCTAAGAATGACAAAGATGATGAGACTGAATTGATAAAAAGCACTAAATAGACTAAACCGAGTAGAATTGTTTATAGAGAAGGATTCAGAATTGACAAGGCAAACCGAGCATCACAGAGCCGAAGATCTACACAGGAAAGGTGATATTTATATAGGTCTTATATGATATGTTATCAGACAGTCTAGTTGTCAATCAGAGTAGATACATTTTCTATTGCTTTCTAACAATTGTAATAGAACTATCAAAATCTCTTAACCGAGTGGATTTAACAGTCCTATTGCAAATCTCTTAATTGAGTGCACACTTAATAGTGTTGTCAAAATCTTTTAACGAGGTAGATCTAGCTGATCTTTTTTTGTTACTCTTAACAGGGTAAGATCACTAGAAGTGATCACAATTGTAGCCTTAATAGGCAAACTCTTTCTATTTGCAGACTAGTGAAGATTTATGGGTCTCATCCCCACTGTAGTTTTACCTTCTAACAGGGGTTTCTGCATAACCAAATACTTGTGTTATGTGATTGCATTGATGGTATAATGATTAGTTAGTTTTATATATAATTGTTTATGTAATTTGATGCAAGTTATTTGATTGGTTAAAGTACTGAATGTTAAATCAGAATGAAGGATTTAAATGAAAAGTTTTGGTAGATACTGATTCACCCCTCCCTTCTTAGTATCTGTCTCTCCTAATTTCTAACACATTTAATGTTGAGGATGCAACCCTCACAGATGACTTGATGACTATAATATTTTGTAGAGAGCAGAGATAGATTTGTTTATTTATGTTTTGACATGTTATTAATTAAGAACCTAAATCTTATAAAAGTAAATATTTTTTTTATTTAGACAATAATTTAAATTGATACATGAATATTATGCATTGCAGGGTGCAATAGGTGATACAAGCACACCACAGAGTGTTCGTTCAAGTAGACATACACATACACGTACACGTACATGTGTAGCTTCAACACCTGAGGTAATTATTTTAAAATATTTCTTAAATTAAAATAATATGTATGTTTCAAAATATATTTTGTTAATATATGCATATTTATTTGGTGTTTTATAGGGCTTGTCAGATACTCATATTTCTAAACTTGATGATGTCACCCTTTCTGCCATTGACATTGGTTTTGAAAGCTTTGCGATATTATATTTTGCACATCTTTTATTTACAATTTTCATTGAACCCATGTAGTATCATATTCGTTTATCTTATGCTTGTTACCTTATTTTTCATCATGCAAGATAATTGAAAAAAATATAGGAAAAGTGAGTTTCATTTTTTTGGTGCTTTTGTTTAACAATACTTTTCAAGTCACATGGATCATCATTTTGTTATTGCATTCAAATCAGATTTTCAATTGTACTCTAAGTATTGATCACATGTTAAAATTTCAAATTCATAGTTGATCATTACTTTGTGCATTCATACTAAATGTAATTACAAATGTTCTCTTATATTTCAATAAAAAGAGTACAAAGTACAGAATAGAAAGAAGAGATAGGGGTATAAGTGACTCCTCTACATTGCCTTGAAGTTGTCTGCATATCTGGAGCTAGTTGTCATGTTTGGTCCTAGTTCTCTAGGTCTCTGTCCGAGTCTACATCTGTCTAGTTCTTAAGTCTTTAGGGGTTGTCCTACATCATGGTTAAGACTTTTTTAGATCCAAATGGATCTAAGCAATGCAAAAAGAATGAGAACATCATACAACAATCAATTCTTTCATGGCTGCATATACTTCTGATATTCAATGCAATAATCAAAATGAGCTTGCACATAAAATGAAAAACAGTGTTAAATGACAGCACTAATGCATTATGTTAGTGAGCACACCGGTGGTCTGATGGAAGCTCAAAATTGACCACTGGGTCATGTTCATTAACATAATGAGTTTTTCTTAATGTTTTTGAGCTAAACAGATAGGTGCATTATTTTTTACAGATTGGTATTCTTCACATTTGAGAATCAAAAAAGATGCAATATACTTTTCATCACGGTGCTCAAAGAATTAGTGTGTTGTATAGATATTGTCCATATGTTGAAAAGATGATAAAAATCAAGTACAAGAACATAGAAATCCATTTATAAGTGTCACGAGCCTGTGTTCAAACTCCATAAACAAATTACATTACTGAAATTAAAATATGTGTTATGAGTCTTGTTACATTTGGATTAATTAATCTACAATATTAAATATCAAATAGTGAAATCAGATATTGTGATGCTCACTGTCAAGAGTGTTAAAATGATACAACTTGTGCATGTGCTAATAAGAATAGAGTTCCTATTCAATGTGTAATAAAATGGATAAATGGATATAAAGCTACAACTCAAGAAAGGAGTGCTACAGGTGAGATATGATCAAAACAATAGTGTGATATCAAATGCCAGCATTAATAGAGGGACCAAGCTATTTTGAATGGGACAACATTAGGTATTTTTATCATTTTAGAAATCAACAAATAGCTCTAACAGTTTCTAGATTTTATAATCCAGCAAAGAATAGATCAAGTTGACAGTGGTAAAGGCTTGACAGTAACAATGTAAATATCAAATAAACTGAACTAGTTTTTAGTTTAAAGTTTCGGAAAAGATTGTTCGCATCATACATTAAGGGGAAACATGAAATATGCCAAGTATCAAATGTTAACTGCAGGAAAGAGAACCAAACAGTGATACATTGCATGGTTACGGATAGCAGGAGTTTATATTCAAAACATCAAACAAAGACCTGAAATTTATGCAAGGTCTACGCAATGTCTATTGCAATGCAAATAAATAGGATTCAACATTGAATGGAGTTGATAGAAATCAGTGAATTATATAAATGATGCAGCAAAAGAGGAAAATGGGTTACTTATCTGTATGCAAGGCTTAGTTTATCAACCTAAAACTGGTCTCAAAAGAACTTGAAGTTGAGTTCGCAGCCCAAGCCTCAAGAACCCTAGTCCAAGCATGTATCTACAAGTCATGTTTCAGTTCTGAGCAAACCCAAAGCCATGAGCCAGCCCGTGAATATACAAGTTAAACAACATGTGATTTTCCATTCAAGGGCACAGTTGAAAGCTGTGAGTTTCAAACTCACAGTTCAAGCCTCAAGGTCAAGCCTTTAGTGGGTAAGAGCTTGAGTTCTTACAATAAAAATTTCATGATACTTTTAGTCACATGCACAGCTAGCTCAAGATTAAAAGCATGAGTTGTCATTTAAAGTTACAAGCTAAGGCAAAGTCAATTATAGAAGTCAAGTTCTCAACCTTGAGAACCCGAGTTCAAAACTTGAAGGGAGCTGTGAGATTTCAATCAGAAAAATGAGCCTTTTGCAGGTCAAAATCCGAGCTCTTCATCTATCGATCACAGGACTTAGTCAAAGCTGCAACCTAAATAAAATGCTCAAAGTTCTTAGTTTTCAAATCCTCTACTTAGAATTCTAGTACAAGACCTTGGAGAACACAAAGATCAAGCCTCAAGTAGCTACTAGTCAAAAGCACGAGTTCCAACTACAGCCTGTGCCATAGAGGAACTTAAAGATTGAGAAAAGGTTTCAATAATAAAGCTCATGATTTGAACTCATATTCAAAGCCCGTGAATTTGTTAGCTAGCCAAGTTATAGGCATCAAGGCTTCAAAAGTTCCAGTTACATCAAATTTTTGGTTCATATTCCAGTCTAAAGCTGAGCTCTTCGGTGTTACAAATGGTAGATCTCCACTTCATAATGTTAGAGGGCCAGATTGTAGGAATAAAACAGACAGGATGGAATGGTCAACTACCATTAGAAGCCGAGTTCATCAAATTAAAATTTAGTCACACCTCAGGTGTAAGTAAAGTCAAGTTGTGGTCATGAGCCAATGATCTATAGAATCGAATCACGGGCCAAAAAAAAATAGTCACGACTCTAGTCAAAACCGTAAGTCACATGCCAGAACGGAGCCCCAACAAATGGTATTTAAGGCTTGAGTTCTTTATTAAATAACCAAAAGCCCAAGATCATACTAGCAATCACGGCTTTGTATTCAGTTAAAGAGGAAGTTATACCAGTCACAAAGCCGTGATTGTTAGTAAGATGAAGTTCGAGCTCACGGCTCTAAACCCATAAATGGAGGAGAAAACAATAAGGTTGTGGGTCATGGTCATGTGCATTCGATGAAGAGGTGAAAACCAAAGTCACAGGCCATGACTTATGGTAAATAAAATAGTGCCAAGATTGAGTCAAGGTTACAGGCGAGAGCTGTATGTTCATAGCTGAGAATCATGTGCCAGATGGAAGGTATGTATTCATAGTCATAGTCATATGCATTGAAAGCTACAGACAAAAGAGGAACCAAGAAAAAATATCAATCACGTGATACAAAAAGGGGATGAAGTCATTGTAGAGAGTTCAAGTTTGAAAATGGACAGAGTCACTTACCAAGTTTCAGGCATACACAACCAAGCTAGATGGAGACTTGAGACAACATCAATAAGCCCGAGTTTGATAATACAAAGCTCAGCATAGAACACACACCAGTGAAGTAAAATGATAATGGGCTTGTGTTTTAGCAACAGAGAGGTCGAGTTCCTTTAAAATTTTGCCATATGTCGAGCTAGGATTTGCAAAAATCTTCCTGATTTCTTCTATCCGAAAGAAAAACTTAACACCAGTTTCAAGAATGAAATGAGTTCATGAAATTTTGGAGTCCGCCAAGCATAAAACATTCAATGCCTTTACTATAGATGTCACACTCCTACAGGTTTTTGAAAACTACTCAGTGCCACCTCACTCCTTAGCTTTCGAATTATGTGCAAGTGGGTTGAATGGTCTTTTTGACATTCCCCACTTTGCATCAATTTTACATGTAGAAATTTATTTCTAAGTTGGGAGTTTGGATTATCAAAATATTGGATTTTAATAATTGGATTTTTATTCAGTTTTAAAATAATTTAAGATATAGGTAATATTGTAAAAGGATTAAATTGTTATTGTAAGCCAATGTTTATGAGGCACTTATAGTGGAGTCTTTTTGGGTTCAATTATTGGCATGTTTTTGGCTTTTTTTTAGAGAAATTTGTATACGACTTGGAGTTTTGGATTGGAGCTAAGGGCTGGCTATAAGATTGATTTTAGGATCAATTTTAGAGGTTGCAAATTTTGGAGAGAGGTAATATAGAGAACTTATAGCTCCGAGATTTTTTGGAAGCCATTTTTGTAATCACTTCTATCATATTTTGGAGGAAATAAAGTAGATGTTTTGGCTCATATTTATGGAGTTCTTTTGATTTATTATCCTGTCTTCATCTTTTCTTATAAGTGCTAATTTCATTATTGTCCAAAAGAAGTGAGTAAATTTCTATTCCTTCTGAAGTTGATCAATGGTTCACAGAATAGAGATACTGAAAATATGTTGCAGAATATGTTTATGCAGATTGAAGATATTAAAAGATAATAAGAGTTTGAATTCCAACAAGAGATGAATAGGAAGATAGAAGAACATGCTTATTATGCCCAAATCCAACATCAAGAAGCATTGGCTCAGCAAGATCAGGGTTATTGGAGCTATCTAGCATAACAATACAAGAGAAATGAAGCCAAGCTTTCTGGAGGGCTAGAAGCACAAAAGAAGGTTCATCAAGGAGAGTTGCAAGCTCGGAAGAATGCTTATGAAGAGTTGAAAGTTCAAAAGGATGTTTATGAAAAGGAACTGAGAGCTCATCATGAATTTAATGAGAAACTTCAAGAGTTGATGGTTGCCATGTTTAATCATGGTCATGAATTTCAATTATAAAAAGAAGGAGAAACAAAAACTCAGGAGGAGTCCCATAAAAAAGAGCTATAGGATCTCGAGAAAAATATAGGATTCTTGGCTTCTACAGCTGAGACATACAAAAGAGGCAATAAGATGTAGATTGAAAAATGCTTTCAGCTTGAGGAATAAAAAGAGAGTATTGAAAAGAAATTTGTTGATCTGAAGGAGGTTCTTTCTAAGGAAGATGAGACAATAAAGAAGATTGTAGCAAATCATTATAATTGTGCTAATACAAATATACTTCTCCTACAAGAGAATCAGGAAGATGAAGAAGAAGATCAATTCTGGGATGAGATGGAGAAATTTTGCTTGCATCTTGATCTCAAGCCCGCACTTCCAAAAAACACCTACAAGCTGCAGGAGGAGATTATTCCCAGCTAGCATGATGAGCAGATCTATCAAACTAAAGTTATCTCTCAGGAGCCTATATCTATCAAAGAGAGCTCCAAGTTCATTATTAGAAAAGGCTATCTTATCAGGCATTTGACCAGGATGGAGGCTAACAAAGAAGCTCAAATTTTACCAACGCCTCTACAAGAAGAAGCTGAGAAGGAATTCAAACAAATTGTTGTTCCATATGACCAAGCAAGAAAAGTCCTATTGCCGATAGCTAATTCTCTTCACAATGATAGTGTTTAAAGTCATCTTGATCAAGTAGGTAAAATTCATATCAATCATATCCTTGTCAAGCAACTGGTCAAATATATCTCCTATGTTCATCTCATAATGGCTTTCTAGAAGCATGTCAATTTTTGTGAATTGAAAAGAATGGGAAATTATTTTTTGCAATCTGTGAATGGTTTTGTTTAGCTAGGCTCCAAGCTAGTTAAAGTATGTTAGGTTTAGGTTTTCATTTCAATAAGTGCAGTCTAGCACTAGGTTTTAGGTTCCATGAGTCTAGGGTTAGGTTTAGATTTTCATTTCAATAAGGTTGCATTCATGCATGTTCCAGTTATCTGACTCTTATTGCCCAATGATAAGGTTTGAGTTCATGTCTAGCAGGAAAACATCCAGCAAAAGTCGCAAAAAATGTTACCCTATTTTTCATCATGCAAGCTAATAGACAAAAATATAGTAAAAGTGAGTTTCATTTTTTTGGTACTTTCATTTAACAGTGCTTTTCAAGTCACATGGATCATCATTTTGTTATTGCATACAAATTTTCTTTTCAATTGTACTCTAAGTATTGATCACATGTTAAAATTTCAAATTCATAATTGATCATTACATTGTGAACTCATACTGAATGTAATTACAAATGTTCTCTCATATTTCAATAAAAAAAGTTCAAAGTGTAGAATAGAAAGAAGAGATAGGGGTATAAGTGAGTCCTCTGCATTTCCCTGAAGTTATCTGCATATCTGGAGCTGGTTGTCATGTTTGGTCCTAGTTCTCTGGGTCTCTATCTGAGTCTACATCTGTCTGGTTCTTAAGTCTTTATGTGTTATCTTGCATCATGCTTAAGAGTTTTTTAGATCTAACTAGATCTAAGCAAGGCAAAAAGAATGAGAACATCATACAAAAATCAATTCTTTCATGGTTGCATATACTTCTGATATTCAATGCAATAATCAAAATGAGCTTGCACATAAAATGAAAAACAATGTTAAATGACAACACTAATGAATTATGTTAGTGAGCACACCAATGGTTTGATGGAAGTCCAAAATTGACCACTGGATCATGTTAATTAACATAATGAGTTTGTTTTGATGTTTTTGGGTTGAACAGAGAGGTGGATTGTTTTTAAGAGACTGGTATTCTTCATAGTTGAGAATCAAGAGAGATGCAGTATACTTTTCGTCATGGTGCTCACAAAATTAGTGTGTTGTACATATATTGTCCATATGTTGAAAAGATGATAAAAATCAAGTACAAGAACATAGAAATCTATTTATGGGTGTCACGAGCCCATGCTCGAACCCCATAAACAAATTGCATTACTGAAAGTAAAATATGTGTTATGAGTCTTGTTACATTAGGATTAATTATCTATAGTTGAATATCAAATAGTGAAATCACATATTGTGATTCTCACTGTCAAGAGTGTTAAAATGAGATAGCTTATGCATGTGTTGATAAGAATAGAGTTCCTATTCAATGTGCAATGATAAATAGATATAAAGCTACAGCTCAAGAAAGGAGTGCTATAGGCGAGATATGATTAAAACAATAGTGTGATATCAAATGCCACCATTAATAGAGGGACCAAGCTATTTGGAACAGGACAATATTAAGTATTTTTATCATTTGAGCAATCAACAAACAGCTCTAGGATTTTCTAGTTTTTATAAGCCAACAAAGAATAGATCAAGTTGACAGTGGTAAAGACTCGGCGGTAACAATGTAAATATCAAATAAACTAAACTAGTTTTCAGTTTAAAGTTTTGGAAAAGATTGTTCGCATCATACATTAAGGGGAAACATGAAATATAGCAAGTATCAAATGTTAACTCTGGGAAAGACAACCAAACAATGATACATTGCATGGTTACAGATAGTAGGAGTTTATATTCAAAACATCAAACAAAGACCCTAAATTTATGCAAGGTCTATACAATGTCTATTACAATACAAATTAATAGGATTCAACATTGAATGGAGTTGTTAGCAATCAGTGAATTAGATAAATGATGCAGCAAAATAGGAAAATGGGTTACTAGTTATCTGTATGCAAGGCTTAGTTTACCAAGCTAAAACTAGTCTCAAAAGAACTTGAAGTTGACTTCATAACCCGAGCCTCAAGAAGCCAAGTCTGAGCATGTATCTGCAAGTCAAATTTCAGTTTTGAGAAAATCCAGAGCCATGAGCCAACCTTTGAATATACAAGTTAAATGACATGTGATTTTCGACTGAAGGGCAAAGTTGAAAGCCATGAGTTTTAAACTCATAGTTTGACCCTCAAGGTTGAGCCTTCAGTGGGTTAGAGCTCAAGTTCTTTTAGTCAAAATTTTGTGATACTTTTAGTCACATGCATAGCCAGTTCAAGATTAAAATCATGAGCTGTCAGTTAAAGTTGCGAGCTAAGGTATATTTAGTTACAGAAGCTGATTTCAATCAGAAAAATGAGCCTTCTGTAGGTCAAAATTTGAGCTCTTCATCTATCAATCACAGGTCTTAGTCAAAGTTGCAAGATTAATAAAATGCTCAAAGTTCTTTGTGTTCAAAGCCCCTACTTAGAGTTCTAGTACAAAACCCCGAAGAACTCAAAGACCAAGCTTCAATTAGCTACTGGTCAAAAGAACGAGTTTCTAGCTATAGCCAATGCCATAGAGGAAATTAAAGATTGAGCAAAGGTTTCAACAGTCAAGCTCAAGATTCGAAATCATATTCAAAGCCTGTGAATTCGTTAGCTAGATGAGTTTTAGGAATCAAGGCTTCAATAGTTCCAGTTACAATAAATTTCCAATTCATATTCCAGTCTAAAGCTGAGCTCTTCGATGTTACAAATGGTAGACCTCCACTTCATAATGTTAGAGGGCTAGATTGTAGGAATAAAATAGACATGATCGAATGGCCATAAAAAAGCAAAATGGAAATGATGAAGACTCAATTGCCATTAGAATCTGAGTTCATCAAGTTAACATTTAGTCACACCTCAGGTGCAAGTAAAGTCAAGTTGTGGTCACAAGCCAATGATCTATAGAATCAAATCACAAGCCAAAGAAAATTAGTCACGACTCCAGTAAAAAATGTAAGTCACATGCCAGACTAGAGGCCCAACAAATGGTATTTAAGGCATGAGTTCTTTATTAAATACCCAAGAGCCCAAGATCATACTAGCAATCACGACTTTGTATTCAGTTAAAGAGGAAGCTACACCAGTCACAAAGCCATGACTGTTAGTAAGATGAAGTTCGAGCTCACAACTCTAAACCCATAAATGGAGGAGAAAAAAATAGGTTTGTGGGTCATGGTCATGTGGATTCGATGAAGAGGTGAAAACTGAAGTCATAAGTCATGACATATGGTAAATAAAATAGTGTCAAGATTGAGTCAAGGTTATAGGTGAGAGCTGTATGTTCATAGTTGAGAATCATGTGCCAAATGGAAGGTATGTATTCACAGTCATAGTAATGTGCATTCAAAGCTGCAGACAAAAGAGGAACCAAGAAAAAATATCAATCATGTGATACAAACAGGGGATCAAGTCATTGTAGAGAGTTCAAGTTTGAAAATGGACACATTCACTTACCAAGTTTCAGCCATACACAACCAAGCCAAATGGAGACCTCAGACAACATCGGTAAGCCTGAGTTCCATAATACAAAGCTCAGCATAGAATAGACACTAGTGAAGGAAAATGATAATGAGCTTGTGTTTCAGTAATAGAGAGGTTAAGTTCCTTTAAAAATTTTCCATATGTTGAGCTAGTATTTGCAAAAATCTTCCTGATTTCTTCTATCTGAAAGAAAAAATTAACACTAGTTTCAAGAATGAAATGAGTTCATGAAATTTTGGAGTCCACCAAGCATAAGGCATTCAATGCCTTTATTGTAGATGTCACACTCTTGTAGGTTTTCAAAAACTGCTCAGTGCCACCTCACTCCTTAGCTTTCGAATTATGTGCAAGTGGGTTGAATGGTCTTTTTAACATTCCCCACATTGCATCATTTTTACACTTAGAAATTTATTTCTAAGTTAAGAGTTTGGATTAGAAAAATATTGGATTTTTATTCAATTTTAAAATAATTTAAGATATTGGTAATATTGTAAAATGATTAAATCCTTATTGTAAGCCAATGTCTATGAGGCACTTATAGTGGAGTATTTTTGGGCTTAATTATTGGCATGTTTTTGGCCTTTTTAAGGGCAATTTGTAAAGGGCTTGAATTTTTGGATTGGAGCTAACGACAGGCTATAAGATTGGTTTTTAGGATCAATTTTAGAGGTGGCAAATTTTGGAGAGAGGGCATATAGAGAACTTATGGTTCCTAGATGTTTTGTAAGCCATTTTTGTAATCACTTCTATTAGATTTTGGAAGAAATAAAGCAGATGTTTTGGCTCATATTTATGGAGTACTTTTGATATATTATCTTGTCTTCATCTTTTCTAATAAGTGCTAATTTGATTATTATCTAAGAGAAGTGAGTAAATTTATATTCCTTCTTAAGGAGATCAATGGTTTAAAAGCCTTGTATGAAAAATGTATGTCTGTTGACTATTTGAGCTATTTGTGGTCTAACCCTCATATTGAGATTTGTTAACCTATATGTTGAGCAAAGATTTGAAGTGTCAAGACCTTCATATATGAATGAGAATTGATGATTTATATTTCTACAAAGTTTGAAACAACTCTTGGTGTATCACCCTAATCTATTTTTAGTTTGAAGTATTATTTTTCCCTTTTCCCAACAGGTTACAGATCAGGAGGTGATATTCTATATTTGATAGGAACCAGCCTAGAATCCAGAGATTCCTTCTTATTCAGAGTCTACGCATAGCTCGTGGAGGTTTCCATTGTTAGGATAGAATTGTCATGTAGCCCTAATGCATGAGCTAGGGTGATAATTCTAAACTTGAACAATTTTTGGCATGCCTGTTGGGACACATTCTTCAACGAATGGGTCAAATTGCATTGTATTACTTGCTAGTTCTAGTGTGCTATCAGCAAGATTCAAACCTGTCAGAGGTCATATTTCATATATCTGATGTTCCATGGAGGAAGATGAGCTAGTTCCAAAGATCAGGAGCTATTTTCCATCATTTCAATTGAATTCCGTTCAAGAAAATCATTTTTATCCCTATCAAGGTTAGCAATCACAATATGATTTTCATTATTCCACAAATAATAATGGTTCATAGAATAGAGATACTACAAATATCTTGCAAAATATGTTTATGCAGATTGAGGGTATTAAAAGACATCAAGGGTCTGAATTCTAGCAGGAGATTAATAGGAAGATAAAAGAATAGGATTATCATGCCTAGATCCAACATCAACAAGCATTGGCTCAGCAGGATCAGCGTTATCAAAGGTATATGGCAGAACAATACAAGATAAATGAAGCCAAGCTTGCTAGAGGGCTGGAAGCACAAAAGAAGGTTCATCAAGGAGAGTTGCAAGCTCAGAAGAATCCTTATGAAGAGTTGAAAGTTCAAAAGGATGTTTATGAAAAGGAACTGAGAGCTCATCATGAATTTAATGAGAAACTTCAAGAGTTGATGGTTTCCATGTTTAATCATGGTCATAAATTTCAGTTAGAAAAAGAAAGAGAAACAAAAGATCAAGAGGAGTCCCATAAAAAAGAGCTACATGATCTTGAGAAAAATATAGGATTCTTGGCTTCTACAGCTAAGACATACAAAAGAGGCTATCAGATGCAGATTGAAAAATGTTTTCAGCTTGAGGAAGAAAAAGAGAGTGTTGAAAATAAAGTTGCTGATCTAAAGGAGGTTCTTTCTAAGAAAGATGAGACAATAAAGAAGATTGTAGAAAATCATGATAATTATGCTAATACAAATATGCTTCTCCTACAAAAGAATTAGGAAGCTGAAGAAGAAGATCAATTCTAGAATGAGATGGAGCAATTTTTCTTGAATCTTGATGTCAAGCCCGCACTTCTAGAAAACACCTACAAGCTACAGGAGGAGATTATTCCCAGCTAGCATGATGAGTAGATCTATCAAACTAAAGTTATCTCTCAGGAACATGTATCTATCAAAGAGAGCTCCAAGTTCATTATCAGACAAGGTTGTCCTATCAGTCATTTGACCAGGATGGAGGCTAACAAAGAAGCTCAAATTGTGCCAACACCTCTGCAAGAAGTAGCTGAGAAGGAATTCAAACAACTTGTTGTTCCATATGACCAAGCAAGAAAAGCCTTGTTGCTGATAGTTGATTCTCTTCACAATGATGGTATTTACAGTCAGCTTGATCAAGTAAGTAAACTTCATATCAATCAAATCCTTGTCAAGCAACTGGTCACATATATCCATTATGTTCATCTCATAATGGCTTTCTAGAAGCATGTTAATTTTGGCAAATTAAAAAGAATGGGAAGTTATTTTTTGCAATCTGTGAACGGTTTTGTTTAGCTAGGCTTCAAGCTAGTTAAAGTATGTTAGGTTTAGGTTTTCATTTCAATAAGTGCAGTCCAACACTAGGTTTTAGGTTGCATAAGTCTAGGGTTAGGTTTATATTTTCATTTCAATACGGTTGCATTCATGCATGTTCATGTTATCTGACTCTTATTGCCCAATGATAAGGTCTAAGTTCGTGTCTAGTAGGAAGACATCCAACAGAAGTCGCCAAAAATGTTACCATATTCTTCATTAGACAAGATAATAGACAAAAATATAGGAAAAGTGAGTTTCATTTTTTTGGTAATATCATTTAATAGTGCTTTTTAAGTCACACAGATCATCATTTTGTTATTGCATTCAAGTCAGATTTTTGATTGTACTCTAAGTATTGATCACATGTTAAAATTTCAAATTCATAATTGATCATTACATTGTGCATTCATACTGAATGTAATTACAAATATTCTATCATATTTCAATAAAAAGAGTACAAAGTGCAGAATAGAAAGAAGAGATAGGGGTATAAGTGAGTCCTCTGCATTTCGTTGAAGTTGTCTACATATCTGGAGCTGGTTGACATGTCTAGTCCTAGTTCTCCAGGTCTCTGTCTGAGTCTGCATCTATCTGGTTCTTAAGTCTTTAGGGGTTGTCCTGCATCATGGTCAAGAGTTTGTTAGATCTAACTAGATCTAAGCAATGCAAAAAGAACGAGAACATCATACAACAATAAATTCTTTCATGGCTGCATATACTTCTGATATTCAATGCAATAATCAAAATGAGCTTGAACATAAAATGAAAACCAGTGTTAAATGACAGCACTAATGCATCATGTTAGTGAGCACACTAGTGGTCTGATGGAAGCCCAAAATTGGCCACTGGGTCATGCTCATTAACATAATGAGTTTGTTTTGATGTTTTTGAGCTCAATAGAGAGGTGCAATGTTTTTAACAAACTGGTATTCTTCAAAGTCGAGAAACAAAAGAGATGTAGTATACTTTTCTTCATGGTGCTCACAGAATCAGTGTGTTGTATAGATATTGTCCATATGATTAAAAGATGATAAAAATCAAGTACAAGAACATAAAAATCTCTTTATGGGTGTCATGAGCCCATGCTCGAACCCCATAAATAGATTGCATTGCTGAAAGTAAAATATGTGTTTTGAGTCTTGTTACATTAGGATTAATTGATCTATAGTTGAATATCAAATAGTGAAATCACAGATTGTGATTCTCACTGTCAAGAGTGTTAAACTGATACAACTTGTGCATGTGCTAATAAGAGTAGAGTTCCTATTCAATGTGCAATAAAATGGATAAATGGATATAAAGCTACAGCTCAAGAGAGGAGCGCTACAGGTGAGATATGATCAAAACAACAGTGTGATATCAAATGCCACCATTAATAGAGGGACCAAGTTATTTTGAATGGGACAATATTAAGTATTTTTATCATTTGAGCAATCAACAAACAGCTCTAGCATTTTCTAGTTTTTATAAGCCAGCAAAGAATAGATCAAGTTGACAGTGGTAAAGACTCGGCGGTAACAATGTAAATATCAAATAAACTGAACTAGTTTTCAGTTTAAAGTTTTGGAAAAGATTGTTCACATCATACATTAAGGGGAAACATGAAATATGCCAAGTATCAAATGTTAACTCTAGGAAAGACAACCAAATAGTGATACATTGCATGTCTACGAATAGCAGGATTTTATATTCAAAACATCAAACAAAGACCCAAAATTTATGCAAGGTCTACGCAATGTCTATTGCAATGCAAATAAATAGGATTCAACATTGAATGGAGTTGTTAGAAATCAGTGAATTAGATAAATCATGTAGAAAAAGAGGAAAATGGGTTACTTATCTATATGCAAGGCTTAGTTTATCAAGCTAAAACTAGTCTCAAAAGAACTTGAAGTTGAGTTCACAGCCCAAGACTCAAGAAGCCGAGTCCAAGCATGTATCTGCCAGTCACATTTTAGTTCTGAGAAAACCCAAAGCCCTGAGCCAACTCACGAATATACAAGTTAAACAGCGTGTGACGTTCTACTCAAGGGCATTGTTGAAAGCCGTGAGTTTCGAACTCATAGTTCGAGCATCAAGGTCGAGCCTTCAGTGGGTCAGAACTCGACTTCTTACAGTCAAAATTTCATGATACTTTTAGTCACATGCATAGCCAGCTCAAGATTAAAAGAGTGAGCTATCATTTCAAGTTACGAGCTAAGGCATAGTCAGTTATAGAAGCAGAGTTCTCAGCCTTGAGATCCTGAGTTCAAAACTTGAAGGGAGCCATGAGATTTCAATCAAAAAAATCAGCCTTCTGCAGGTCAAAATCTGAGCTCTTCATCTATCAATCATAGGTCTTAGTCAAAGCTCCAAGCTAAATGAAATGCTCAAAGTTCTTTGTGTTCAAAACCGCTAGGTATAATTATGGTACAAAACCCTAGAGAATTCAAAGACCAAGCTTCAAGTAGCTACTGGTTAAAAGCACAAGTTTGCAGCTACTGCCCATGCCATAGAGGAACTTAAAGACTGAGGAAAGGTTTCAATAGTTAAGGTCAAGATTTGAACTCATATTCAAAGCCCATGAATTCATTAGCTAGCTGAGTTATAGGCATCAAGGCTTCAACAGATCCAGTTACAACAATTTTCTATTTCGTATTCCAATCTAAAGTTGAGCTCTTCGGTGTTACATATGGTAGATCTCCACTTCATAATGTTAGAGGGCTAGATTGTAGGAATAAAATAGACAAGATCGAATGGCCATAGAAATGGAAAATGGAAATGATGAAGACTTAACTGACAGTAGAAGCCAAGTTCATAAACTTAACATTTAGTCACACCTCGGGTGCAAGTAAAGTCAAGTCGAGTTGCGGTCACGAGCCAATGATCTACAGAATCGAGTCACAAGCCAAAGAAAAATAGTCATGACTCCAGTCAAAACAATAAGTCACATGCCAGAACCAAGCCCCAACAAATGGAATGTAAGGCCTGAGTTCTTTATTAAATACCCAAGAGCCTAAGATCATACTAGCAATCATGACTTTGTATTCAGTTAAAGAGGAAGCTACACCAATCACAAAGTCGTGACTGTTAGTAAGATGAAGTTCGAGCTCATGTCTCTAAACCCATAAATGAAGGAAAAAACAATAGGGTCATGTGTCATGGTCATGTGCATTCATCAAAGAGGTGAAAACTGAAGTCACAGGCCATGACTTATGGTAAATAAAATAGTGCCAAGATTGAGTCAAGGTTACAGGTGAGAGCTGTATGTTCATAGCCGAGAATCATGTGCTAGATAGAAGGTATGTATTCACAGTCATAGTCATGTGCATTCAAACCTGCAGAAAAAAGAGGAACCAAGAAAAAATATCAATCATGTGATACAAATAGGGGATCAAGTCATTGTAGAGAGTTCAAGTTTGAAAATGGACGCAGTCACTTACCAAGTTTCGGCCATACACAACCAAGCAAGATGGAGACCTCAGACAACATCAGTAACCCCGAGTTCCATAATACAAAGCTCAACATAGAATGCACACTAGTGAAGGAAAATGATAATGGTCTTGTGTTTTAGCAATAGAGAGGTTGAGCTCCTTTAAAAATTTTCCATATGTTGAGCTAGGATTTGCAAAAAACTTCTTAATTTGTTCTATTCGAAGGGAAAACTTAACACCAGTTTCAAGAATTAAATGAGTTTATGAAATTTTGAAGTTTTCCAAGCATAAAGCATTCAATGCCTTTACTGTAGATGGAACACTCCTGTAAGTTTTTGAAAACTGCTCAGTGCCACCTCACTCCTTAGCTTTCGAATTATGTGCAAGTGGGTTGAATGGTCTTTTTGAGATTCCCCACTTTGCAACATTTTTACACTTAGAAATTTATTTCTAAGTAAGGAGTTTGGATTAGCAAAATATTGGATTTTAATAATTGGATTTTTATTCAATTTTAAAATAATTGGATATTGGTAATATTGTAAAAGGATTAAATCATTATTGTAAGGAAATGTTTATGAGGCACTTATAGTTGAGTCTTTTTGGGCTTAATTATAGGCATGTTTTTGGCCTTTTTAGGGAAATTTGTATAGGGCTTGGATTTTTGGATTGGAGCTGAGGGCATGTTATAAGATGGATTTTTAGGATCAATTTTAGAGGTTGCAGATTTTGGAGAGAGGGCATATAGAGAACTTATGGTTCCTAGATGTTTTGGAAGCCATTTTTGTAATCACTTCTATCAGATTTTGGAGGAAATAAAGCAGATGTTTTGGCTCATATTTATGGAGTTCTTTTGATATATTATCCTATCTTCATCTTTTCTTATAAGTGCTAATTTCATTATTTTCCAAGAGAAGTGATTAAATTTCTATTCCTTCTTAAGGTGATCAATGTTTTAAAATCCTTGTATGAAAAATGTATGTCTGTTGACTATTTGAGCTATTTGCGGTCTAACCCTGATAGTGAGATTTGTTAACCTATATGTTGAGCAAAGATTTGAAGTGTCAAGACCTTCATATATGAATTAGAATTGATGATGTAGATTTCTACAAAGTTTGAAACAACTCTTGGTGTATCATTGTAATCTATTTTCAATTTGAAGTATTATTTCTCCATATTCCCAACAAGTTACGGATCAGGAGGTGATATTCTATATTTAATAGGAACTGGCCTAGAATCTGGAGATTCCTTCTTATTCGTAGTTTGCCCATAGCTCGAGGAGGTTTTCATTGTTAGGATAGAATTTTCATGTAACCCTAATGCCTCAGTTAGGGAGACAATTCAAAACCTGAATAGATTTTGGCACACCCGGTGGGACAAGTTCTTCAATGAACAGGTCAAATTGCATTGTATTACTTATTTTTTCAAGTATAGATATATCAAGGTTATCTTTATCATCATGATCAAATAAGCTAGTATCATCATCTTCATCATCTTGATCAAATGTGCTAGTGCCATCTTCTTTAATTGTGTTCTCTGGCACATGATCAATTGGGCCAATACCAACATATTCAATTACATTCTTTGTCACAAGATCATCTTCTTCCATGGTATCATTACCTTCTACTTCTATATTCACACCTCCATGTTCCCCCATTTGGAAATCCATATTCACCAATGGAAGAAAATCAATTCCCCCTTCAATGTTACCATGTTTCCTACAATGTCTATCTGTTTTTGTGATTAGAATTCTTTGATTCTTTAAGCCCTTACAATTTTTGCAGGGACAATAATGTTTTCCATCACCTTTTATTTTGAACTGAGACCAAAATCTAGCAATTGTTACCTTATTCTATTCTGGGTTCATATTTTTAGGTGTGGTCTTTCTTGGCACTAGAAGAGTAAGTGTAAGAGTCAAAGTTGTCCTGGAACTAAAAGTATTAGCACTAAAATAAGAAAAGGAGCTCAATAAGCCCTAAAAATTGCATTAAGTATTTGAAAGAGTCTCTTATCCAACATGTATGCTAAAAGAAGCCTCTTATCAAATATGTATGCTAAATGAATCCTCTTATGACATAACCAATGAATAAGTAGAGGAATTGAAGGAAAAAATATAAATTTCATATAATTTCAAAGGCCAATTTCTTTAACAATTCAAATGTCTAAAGTAGACAAGATTCTCAATTGAACTTCTTTGATAACATATATATACAAATAGGAGATTAGATTTGATCAACCTTCACCTGTACATATAAGAGTTTAGTAGAGAAAGTATATGCACAGGTGACAAACATGCAGATTTTGACTAAGCACTACTGGGAGCTTGACCCTACAACAAATGGATTTGTGATTATTTTCACAATAGAACATTTGTTGTAGGGTAAGCTCCCAGTAGGTTTTATGAAAATTTTCATGTTCATCACGTGTTCATATACCTTCTCTAATCAAATTTTATATACAAGTGAAGGTTGTATATTTTGTATATGTAGTGTATGTGTGTGTGTGTGGGGCTTACCATTGTGTCCTAGGTCATCCAAAGTTTCTTACAAGCATTATAAGGACCTTTGTTTATATTTTGGGGAATTAAAATGTTGATAAGATGTAAAAAATAGAAAGGGGGCCTTTATCATTGATCTTAAAATGACAAATATGCCTATCTAATGCTTTTACTCCTTGTAAATGATTGTTTGAAAGAAAAATGGTGAAGAAAACCAGCCCAAATTTTAAGCTTGTAGACTCATGGCCGCCAAAGGAGATTCAAGATTTTTAGTTTAAGAGCACTTTCATTGATAGCGATAGAAGATCTTGGAGTTTAGAATAGTAGATAATGCCAAGATCCATTAAAGGGAAGTTCAACATATCTTAATCATAGGACAACATTTGTATTATGAAAGGAGGCAAAATTTCTTTCCAATGTGCTAATGCTTCCAAGGAGTTCCACAAATCCATCAAAATTAGCCCCCTCTAATTCAAAAATAATAATAAGGTATGATATATCCCAAGGTGTGTAACACCCTTACATGATGTGTCACCTCTCCTTTCACAAACTCCTTGATTATCTATGGATGAGGAAGATACAATGGAAATGTGAGACATAATAATAATTACAAATCCCATTCTCAAGATTGAGATAGAAGACCTTAGACTATATAAATAATAATTATGAGTTTTGAAACTTCTACCAAACATTTGGATGATGTAAGGTTTGTAGGGATAAAGAGTGGTTCAGATATGAATGGTAATTGATATGATTTAGTAGCCAGTTCATCTTGCATTTAATATCAATCTGGGGTCATAAAATCATGAAAGATATAGTGGTTGTCTACTCAAGGGATGAAGAGAGCATGCCAACTAGGGATGGATGCAGCTAGAACATGCAGAACGAAACCTACGATAAACCAAAATAGAACTAGCAACAGGAATTGTCACTTCCTGGTGACAAGAGCTAAACTGAAACTATTAAAGAAAAACTATTCTAAGAATCTGAAAGAATAAAATCTTAATCCAGAACACAATATTACAGAAATTAAGTAGTAAACCTTACAAATTTGAATTCAAAATTAAATTGAAAAAAAACATGAATCAATTAAAATCTTAAAACTAATATAATAATTATATGTATGAAATTACAATAACAACAAATGAAAATTAAAAACATGCATTTGTAAAAAATCACCAATATAATTATATATTTTAAAGTGTATAAACTATACACTAATTCTATATATGATATCAAATCAATATAATAGCACACATAAATTAAAAGCACACAAACAATCTAAACTAAATAACCAGTCATCCCAAAAAGTGGATCATGCCTCCTTAGTATGTCCAATGATGAAACACAAAAAAATTTCTACTCTTTCACGATCAGAATAACAATATTTTACTCCTCCATAAATAATATAGAATTTTTCTATACGAAGGTCTGCTAAATAATTCTTAGATAAAATCTAATATATATATCCACCCTTCAAAGGTTACAATAGAGCTGAAATATATAGCTCAATATTACAACAACAATGATCTAAAAATACATTGTTTGGTTGTCTAACAAAATGATGGCACAAATATAATGATAAATGTTGCCATACATTAAGATCAATTTTGTTACAACAACAATAAAAAGACAACTATCTATTCTTCCTTACGTGATTTGGCACTATATTAGAACTACAGGTTGGTATTGTTATGTGGAGTACAAAATAATGCTTTGTGTAAATCCTTGTCCAATATCCATGTAAGTGATTTAGTTACAATAGATTTGGATGAAAGTTGAATTTATATTTCTTCCAATGTCTTTATTATTTTTCTCCAGCATGGCAGCCATCGATAGATCAAAGATTCTCCTCCATATTTTAGTTGGTTATGAATCACAAATCTGTAGAATCCAACAATGATGAAGTGGATACAAATAGTATAACCGAATGAAAATAAGGACCTTCTCCATATTAGAAATTAGTGGTTTTGCTCCACCAAAGAACTAACAAATCATCTATAGATTTTCAAGAAAATTGGATCCTCCACAAATCAGTTTCCATGTGGTTAGAGTCGTCACTTATTGCAGAAAAATGTGGAGATTTGGCTAGCCATAACAAAAAATCTAAAATTATTATGTTAGAAAATAATTGACAACTCTTAAACATTTCACTTTATGGAGATTTTTCCATGCGGAAATATAATTGGGTTTATTCTGAACAAAACACGTCTTAGATTTTCTAGATTTGCCCTCAATTTCTTAGAAATGCTAACACAAAATTGATTGTTCATATTTGACATATTTTTCACTAGAAACATTTGATCATGAGCTAAAATAACAATCTAGGGCATAAATAATGTTGATTAGTAAAAATAATTAATAATAAATTTTATTAATTTACCTAAAAACTATATTAAATATTACTTATTTATATTTAACCATATGCAACATAAGTTGGTAAAATGGGATGAAATGAAATAGAACCATGAAATGAAAGTGAATATAATGGTATATAAAATAAATGAAAAGATGGTATAAAATGGATCATAAATGGCTCTCATCATTCCCCCCAACTTAACATATTGTGTTTCCTTGTGCAATCTTTTATTTTTGAGAGGGAACCTCAACTTTGTAGACTTTTCCTTCTTCACCTTTAACATTTATATCTCATGCACAACCACATTTTTCTTTTCTGAGCTTTTCATGACAAGCTTTATTACTTTAATTTTACCAATATATATACCTCCTCCATTATTTTTTCTCTTTTATTATTTTTCTTTATGTCTTCATTTTCATTTTTCATAGCATTATGTTTCAAATTCTTATATACATGAGGTATTTGTGCACTATGCAGAAGATGATTTGGAATGGGTGAAATGGTATGTAACACAAATGATTATGCAAGGTTGAAACAATTGGATTCATGCAAGGTGAAAAATATTGAAGTAGGAAATGATGGGTTTCAGGATGGGGTGAGCAAGGATAAAATATAATAGGTGAAAATATATGTAATAAATATGATATGCCTCCCCCCAACTTAAAGTGTTGACCGTCCTTGGGAAACCAGGAAAGGAAAGGTAGGATGATGCACATATGATCAATATAATAAGAAATATTAATAAAGTTAAGAGATAAAATGATGTAAAATAAAACTGATTGTTTTACCAGCATGCGTGTTCAAAGAGACCAAGGATGGAACACAGAGAAAATCAGCAACCAAAAATGATGAATCAGCCACAAGGAATTGAGAATAACACCAAGAACTGCAACACCACAAAAGACTGCCATCTGACTAAAATCACTAGAGAGCATATCACTAGAAGGAACTAAACATGGAGCACATATTATGGGTAAAAAAGATTTGATGATCACATTGAATAGGAGTAGAGCTTCAAGAGTGAGTGACAGGAGGTGCCAAGAATGAAAGAAACACATAATCCATGGAGTGTTCCTAAAACGTATGATTAGCAGAAAAACTCAGAACATAAATTATTCCCTTTTATCCTTTTTTTATTAATTTTTTTCATTCTTTTTCTATTTTTTCATTTTTCTCATTTTTTTTCATTTTTTCAAATTTTGATAATGACAAGTGACCGCTGACAAGCCATTTTTCAGTCACTCACCACTTAATGGTGTTGTAAAAATAGTTTTCACCACAAATAATTTATTTTGTAGTTAACATCCATTGGAAATCAGTTTTCAGATATTAATTGGCTAACAATGCTAGAAGGTTTTCATTGTTGGATCTTTTATGTCTTTTTTTTCATTTTTTTTCATTTTTCAATAATTGTATAGAATGACCATAGAAAGAGAAACCATTACATAGATGATGAAAAATGATATCATCCAAAACTTGAGTTTTGTCCATGACCTCATAGAAGGTACCATTGAAACTTGATTTCATAATGAACTTGGAATAATGACCAAAATTAATACCCACACAATTAGGAATATTGAAACACTGCTAAAATTAACCTTGATCCATGTATTTGACACCATTGAATTTAGAAGCTTCTTGTAGAGATTTGGAAAACATACTAACAGACTTGGGTGAAATAATTACTCACAAGGATGATTATCCTCATAAGACATAGTACTCTAATAATGAAAAAACATGATCACCTATCATGAAGTTGTGTTATCTAGTCCTTTCAAAGAATAATAGATATCCATGACATGAAATAACACACCTTCATTATCAAGGACAAGGTGGTAGAATGAAATACCAACAATAGTCTCCAATGTGTCCAAAAAACTTCAGAGAGGAGGAGACACGTCTCAAGAGGAAATGTGATGATCTGCAATATGCTCAAGATCGTTGTACATGTCTTCAAAGTTTTTCTAGATGTGTAGCTCAAAATAATCATGAATCTCATAGACCAAGTGGCATAGTATCCTCTATGTGATGAATCATCAAAGAAAAGTAATCTCATCTCTTGGTGGTGAACACCTTATACCAAAATCTTCTTGTATTCTCCAATAGTGATGAACAATGGAAATTGATATGCACCAGATAGCTAGCGATCCCACACAATGTTAACAAAACCAACATAGTGTGTTATTAAATTCTTGTGTAGAGAAGCATCATCAAATGCTATTGGTGAAAAAATAGATCATTTCATCTCAATCAAAGACCTGTAACCATATTCTCAAAACCAAGTGTGTCAAATATAGTAAATAAATATCATCCATTCAATAACTCTATCATTAAGTAAGTAAATTATTTTTAAAAATGATAGGGAGAGCTATTAATATGAATAGATACTTGATAAAATGGATAAATACAAATAAATTCTTGTGTTCATATAATAGCAATGCTAATTAACACCAAAACACATATCTTGAATTAGTTGAGATCTCACATGTTGAGTTTTACAAGAAGGACCAATGAAATAATTAATGAAGCTTTATTGGAAATCAATCAAGAATGACAAAATTGGAGAGATTTTCCCCCAACTTAACTTCATGCTACAAGGTCATAGGAACAATAAGATAATCCAAAGAGTGGAATAAAGTGAGAAATAAATTTAAGGATTTTTGGTGCTTTAGTCAATGATTAATCAACCAAATATTTAAATAATTCTATGGATTTCCCCTTAATGTCACATTAAAAAATCATGAGCATTTGAATTATCCAAGAAATCAAGAAATTGATTTAGGTAATATTATCAATAAATGATGATTTTAAGATACAAGAACCAAGAATGAGAAATATAGAGATGCGACTACCTTGATCTCTATTAAATAAATGAATCACCATAGTTTATGTGGTCACCTTAGGACAATGCAAATAATAAACAATGAGGAATAATGATCATCCATTTGCAACACATTTTATTTGGTCAGTAATGCATTCAAATCCTTCAAATTCTTTTAATCAATTGGACCTAGATCAACAATTGTGTGAGGAATACACATTTTTTTAATCAATTTTCCTTTCAACTTATTTACCATCTTATTCCATACCTCAATTTTGTCTTTTCCTTTCCTTTTTCAGTCCAACTGCAGATGTTCCTACTATAAGGATGCATGACTCTTCAACTTTGTGCTTGCAATTTTCACCTTCTTTTCTTGAGGGACATTTTTATACTCAAAATACTTCTCCATCTTGGCGATCCAATCCACCAATTCATCTGAATCCAGATTTCCACTGTACTTAGGAGAATTGAAATGTGGTGTAGACTTTAGATTTGTCAAATCCTTCAATAATATTTATTCACCTTGATCCATCACCAGTGCACATTCTGTATCATCGTGTTCTTCCTCAATTTCATCATCATTAACATCTTCAAGATGTCTTCCTCTACATTGGGTTGTCTCAATAGCTTCTAATCTAGCAACAAACTTTCTCAATATGTCTGCCTATCCTAGATCTTCATCTCACCTCCCATGAACCATCTTGAAACCCTTTGCAATTGTAGGTCAAATCACAATATTCTACCCCACAACAAATATCAACTAGGGTTTGAGAAGAAGGAACTCTCAAACCTAGGTTCAAGGGTCTAGATCCAAATCTGATGCAGGAGCATATTGGGTCCTTGGAAATCCTGTGTCAACAAAAACATATTTGAGTTTTTCTGTGTTTCTCAGTTCTTGCTTTGATCGAGTTCATTCAGTGTTTCTCAGTTTCTTGTGTTGGTCGGTTATCTCTTTGGTGGTTGTTGAATTTCCCTAGCGCTCGGTGATGCTTGTTTGGGACTCGGTAACCCTTTTTTACCAACACATTTCTTTTGAGTTCTTTTGGAGACTGACTTTTGCAATTAATTTAGGTCATGGATTTAATGATGGTATCCATCATTGGGAAGTGTGTGGGCCTAGAACTAGTCATTCCTTCCATTCATTATGGATCTGAAGGCCAACTTGATTCGGTAGCCTCTTGTATATATGTAGTTGTTTGGGTAGATTTTAGTAGGAGTTTTGGGGGGTAGAAGATAGAAGCTAAAAGATTAGAGATTGTTGGAGATCCTTGCATGTTTGAGGACTTCTATACTTGATTGTAATATTTGGCTGAAACTGGGAAGGCCTTACATCCCCGCATGTATGAATCAATTTGAAGTGAATATATGAAAAGCATCTGCATTCTCTCTCTCGCTCTTGTGTGTTGTTTCTTCCACATGTTGTTGCGAAAGGTTGATATGGTTAGGGTGAGCCTTCAGCCACTCTCCCTGTCCTACCCTTGCATCAGGTGGTATCAGAGCAAGGTTAGATCTAGATCTAGGTCTATAGATCAAGGTTTGTAGGTTCCTTCCTGGGAAGCCCTAATTTAATTTTTTTGGTGTAGTAGATTATGATCTGACCTGTAATTGCAGAGGGTTTCCAAGATGGTTCATGGGAGGCAAGATGTGGATCTAGGATTGGAAGGCATGTTGAGACAACTTGCTGCTAGAGTAGAAGCTATTGAAATAGCTGAGAGAAGAAGACATCTTGAAGGTGTTAGTGATGATGAAATTGAAGTAGAATAAGGTGAAGAAGAACCTGCACCTGTGATGGATCAGGGTGAGGAAAGATTCTTGAAGGCTTTGACAAGCTTGAAGTCGACACCACATTTTAATCCTCTTGAGTATAGTGGGAAATTGGATTCTGATGAATTGATGGTCTAGATCATGGAGATGGAGAAATATTTTGAGTGTGAAAATGTATTTGAAGAAAAGAAGGTGAAAATTTCAAGCACAAAGTTGAAAGGTCATGCATCCTTGTGGTGGGAGCATCAGCAATTGGATCGGAAAAGGAAAGGAAAAGACAAAATCAAGGTATGGAATAAGATGGTGAATAAATTGAAAGTAAAGTTCTTACCTTGTGATTATCAAATTAACCTAGTTAGGCATATGCAAAGTCTAAGGTAGAAAGATATCTTGCTAAAGGATTATAGTGAGGAATTCTATAGATTAGATATCATATCTAGATATGATGAAGATGATGTGGAAAGAATTTCTAGATACCTGAATAGTTTGAGGGTTTCCATCCAAGAAGAAATTGGTTTGGTCAAATTGGAGAACATTGAACAGGCTTATCAATTTTCATTGAAAGATGAGGAGAAATTGAACAAGAGACATGAGCAAAGACAAAGAGTTTGAGGTGGTAGATTCCCTAGAGGAAGAGGTAGATTTGATGGTGAAAATGGTAGATCTGAACCTGAAAAATAAAATTCAGATAAAGGCAAGACCAAGTGGAAATGTGAAAGTTCATCTAGAGGTAGAGGCAATAACTACCAAGGTGGTTATAGCAGAGGTAATTTTTGAGGAACTTGTTATAATTGTGGAGAAGAAGGTCATAGATCTTTTAAATGTACACGTGCTAGTAAGAAGGCTGGTAGCAGTAGAACTTCCCTGGTGCAAGAAGAGTCACCAAATGAACCTAAGAAGGAAAATAACTTGATAATAAGAAGACCATTGTGGAATGAAGGTAAAAAGGAAGATCTGGTAAGGAAAAGTTTGTTCAAGACCAGATGTAGAGTTTTTGATAAGGTCTGCAAGGTAATCATTAATAGTGGTCGCTCAGAGAATCTAGCATCTGAGGAAATGGTCAAAAAGTTGTAGTTGCAAAGGTTGGAACATTTGAAGCCCTATCAGATTTCATGGATGAAGGATGAGCATACACTCTTGGTAAGTGAACAATGTTATGTGAATTTTAAAATTGGGAAGTACTATGATAAGGTGTTATGTGATATCATGCCTATGGATTGTTGTCATATTTTGTTGGGTAGATCTTGGAAATATGATAGACATGCTATAGAAGATCGAGGTGTGCATTTGATTAGCCCATCTTTTATGAAGGTAAACTTCACTATGCATTATGTAGTCATGTTCTTTGGTTCATTTAGTTAAGTTTATACATGTTCATAATCTTTTTCTCAACCTATATAAAAATTTGATGCAAAATTTGAAATATAAAAGAGCCCATGGAGTTAATTTGCAAATATTAAGAGCCCACATTTATCGTCTTAATGCCATGTAAAGTGCAAAAAATGTGTTTCCTTACTATGAATGTTGTATCCTTATATAATATGTATCATCTTAATTTTGTATCCTTACATTTTTATTGTCTTAATTCCATGTACATTTGTATCATCAAATGATGTAATAGTTGGAGTCATTGAGTCAAAATTGGTCAAATGTATCAAAAGTAAAATGATGATTCCTTGGGGTGAAGGGATAGTGTTCAAGGATTGCATCCTGGCACCAAATGGATTATTCCATTAGCTCTGGTTGGGTAGGTAAATTCTTGGGACAACCCTATTTCAACCACTGAGTCGCTAGAATGTTTTGGACCATGCCGGACCAAAGTGTCCCCAAGGTGCACTAAGCATGATTGGGTAGCGGTCTTTTGAGGCTCATATCTCAGACCCCGTGAGAGTATCGACAATCCATGAGATGCTATAGGACCATTTTTCTAAGGCCTACAATAACCTCTCTCCATTTTCAGAGATTCAATTTTTTTTGAATTTGGCACGCCAGTCTTGCTTGATGCCAAAACTTGCAGTGAGGGTCAGTTGAAAGTTGCACCACTAGATTTCTTCCAAACCATTCATCTTAGCACCAAATGGACTACACCATTAGCTTCATTTGGGTGGGTAAATGCTAGGGACAACCCCATTTGACCACTAAGCCACTAGAACATTTTGGACCATGCAGGACCAAAGTGTCCCCAAGGTGCACTAAGCACGATTGGGCATCAATCTTTTGAGGCTCATATCTTGGACCTTGTGAGAGGTATCAAAAATCTATGAGATGCTATAAGACCACATTTATTAGGCCTACATTAACCTCTCTCCATTATGGGAGATTCATTTTTTTTGAATTTGGCACGCCAATCTTGCTTGATGCCAAAACTTGTAGTGAGGGTTAGTTGAAAGTTGCACCACTAGATTTCTTCCAAACCATTCATCTTGGCACTGAATATACTATTCCATTAGCTTTGGTTGGGTGGGTAAATACTTAGGACAACCCCCTTTTGACCATTGAGTCACTAGAACATTCCGGACCATGCCAGACCAAAGTGTCCCCAACGTGCACTAAGCATGATTGGACAACAATCTTTCAAGGCTCATATCTCAGACCCCATGAGAGGTATTAGCAATCCATGAGATGCTATAGGACTGCATTTCTAAGGCCTACAATAAACTCTCTCCATTCTAGGAGATTCAAATTGGTTTGAATTTGGCACGCCAGTCTTGCTTGATGCCATAACTTGCTGTGAGGGTCAGTTGAAAGTTACACCACTAGATTTCTTTCAAACCATTCATCCCAGCACCAAATGGACTACACCATTAGCTCTAATTGGGAAGGTAAATTCTAGGGACAATCTCATTTTGACCATTGATTCACTAGAACGTTCTGGACCATGCAAGACCAAGTGTCTCCAAGGTGCACTAAGCACAATTGGGTAGTGATCTTTAGAGGCTCATAGCTCAGACCTCATGAGAGGTATCATCAATCTGTGAGATGATACTAGACCAAATTTCTGAGGCCTACAATAACCTCTCTTTGTTCTGTGAGATTCAAATTTGTTTGAATTTGGCACGCTAGTCTCGCTTGATGCCAAAACTTGCAGTGAGGGTCAGTCAAAAGTTGCACCATTGGGTTTCTTCCAAAGCATTCATCCCAACACCAAATGGAATATGCCATTAGCTCTGGCTGGGTGGATAAATGCTAGCAACAACCCCATTACAACCACTAGGTCACTAGAATGTTCTGGACCATGCAAGACCAAAGTGTCCCTAAGGTGCACTAAGCATGATTGGGCAATGAAATTTTGAGGCTCGTATCTCAAACCCTGTGAGAGGTATTGGCTATCCATGAGATTCTATAGGACCACATTTTTGAGCCCTAAAATAACCTCTCTCTATTCTAGGAGATTCAAATTTGTTTGATTTTGGCACACCAGTCTCGCTTGATGCCAAAAATTGTTGTGAGGGTCATGTGAAAGTTGCACCACTAGATTTCTTCCAAACCATTCATTCTAGCACCATATGGACTATGCCATTAGCTCTAGTTGGTTAGGTAAATGCTAATGACAACCTCGTTACAACCACTAAGTCACTAGAACATTCTGGACCATGGAGGACCAAAGTGCCCCCAAGGTGCACTAAGCACGATTGGGCAGCAAAATTTTGAGGCTCGTATTTCAGACCCCATGAGAGGTATCAACGATCCATGAGATGCTACAAGACCATGTTTCTAAGGCCTACAATAACCTCTCTCTATTCTAGAAGATTCAAATTTGTTTGAATTTGGCATGCCAGTCTCTCTTGATGCCAAAACTTGTAGTGAGGGTTAGTTGAAAGTTGCACCACTAGATTTCTTCCAAACCATTCATCATGGCACCGAATGGACTACACCATTAGCTCTGGATGGGTGGTTAAACACTAGTGACAACCCCATTTCAACCACTGAGTCACAAGAACGTTCTAGACCATGCCAGAAAAAAGTGTCCCCAAGGTGCACTAAGCACGATTGGGTAATGAACTTTCGAGACTTGTATCTCAAACCCTATGAGAGGTATCAATGATCTATGAGATGCTATAGGACCGTATTTCTAAGGCCTAAAATAACCTCTATCCATTCTGGGAGATTTGAATTTGTTTGAATTTGGCACACTAGTCTTTTTTTATGCCAAAACTTGTTGTGAGGGTCAGTTGAAAGTTGCACCACTAGGTTTCTTCCAAACCATTCATCCTGGCATTGAATGAACTATGCCATTAGCTTTGATTGGACAACCTCATTTCAAGTCTTTGAGTTCTAGAGATAAGAAAGGATAGGAATTGCTTCTTTGAGAAAGGGCTAATTAGACCTAGATGCAGAGATAGAGGGTGGAGAAAGTCTTCACCAGTCAAATGGTGAAGGACTAAGATTAAGATTAATTTAGTAACTCTGAAAAGGGTATTAGAAAATGTAATTACCTTGTTAGGTTGTTTGGAGAGTTCAAGAGTAATTTTTTGATTTCAATTTTTGTAGGGCTACTAGACAAGCCTAGAAAGGCTATATAAGAGAAATGGTTGAAGTTGAGGTGATTGGAGTGAATGGGAGGTTGGAACATGGTAAATAGACCATGATAAGATGATCTATGGTGTTGGGATCAAGGTGAGAGGTCTTGTTGGAGTTTTGGTATGGTAAGTAAGCAATCTCCAATCTAGAATGGAATAGTAAGCAATCTCCAAAGCCCAATCATTCATTACACTATTGAATGTGTTGAGAACTACCTTAAAATCTGATTCCATTCATTAAGGACTAGTAAAAACTAGTGGCTATGAGTGCAAATCTCTTAATACTTTGAAGTATCATTCTATTCTTCATGTAAATGGATTAAGTTAATGATTTGAATGATCCAATAAGTCATTATAAGCACACACTACATGTTTTGGAGGATTTGAAAGCCATTTGGTATGATTGTACCCTCCTGTACAATGGCTTGGACTGATTTTTATTAGTTTTCTTTTGTTTTTGAAGTGTAACTTGTAATCTTGATCCTTTTCATGGACTCAAAGGCCTAGATTCCATGGAAGGATGAGACTAACAATGTATCATAGGTACTAATGATCTTTACTTGTAGGTATTTTGAGTAATGAAGTGATCACAACCTAATTACTAAAGGTTTTCTAATGAAAGTGATGGCACAAGTATAGCTCCAGGAGTTTGAGTTGAAGGACATATCCTTTTTATGATTTGAATAGTATTGTATGGGCATATGAATGGTGAATCAATCACCAATTGATTCTAGAAGTGTGTGGAAGGTTGAGATTGAAGAAACCCTCAAATCAAGGGTTTGACACCATCAAATTGGGGCTTTTGATGTTCCATTTGTTTTGGGTCTAATTCCTCTTAGAATTAAAGGTTTTGAGTTATTTAATGATACTGTCCAAGGTTTGAGAACTTGGAGATATTTCAATGATATAGCTGCTTTGATAAATCATCAAATTCCTAGTGTATTTGTAGGGGTACAGGAAGAGTACTAATATTTTGTCCAAAAGACCAATACCTAGATTTGAGATATGTTTTCATATGGCCAAAAGGGTGTTTTATTATGTAATGTTTTCTTCTTGTGTTTTGGGAAAGTAAGGATTTTGAAGACCAAAAAGGTCACTGCAGGGCTACAAGGAAAACCATTAGACCTCTAGGCCAGTTTGAAGTCTTTTAGCCATTGGGAGTAAAGGGTAAGTCTAGAAACCTTGAAACCACTTTAATCTATCCTTATATACCTCAAATGATGAATCACACATGTGAACACATGTAGCACATAAAGCGTACCCACAAATTTTCTTAAGTCATGAAGCATACATGTAGCACATAAATTATAAAGCATACCACATGAATTCACTTAAGTCATGCAAATAGTCCATACACATAAATTTAGGTTATGAACAATGTACTTGAATATACATGAATATACTTAAGGCATAAATTGTACACATGAGTACATACACACAAGCATATTTACATAATAACAATGAATAAATGAACACATGTAATTAACAAATTGGATCAAATATCAAGTTTCATATATATCAAAATGAACAATAATTCTGTACATATTTACATGTCAACATATCTAGATACAATGTGGCATACACCATCTCAAAATGTGTCATATGAAATCTCAAAATAAGAAGTTTAGCTACAAATTTTTCTAGGACATCCTATTCTACTGGTGGATCATCAAAATGTAGCCTCTTTGAAGTACTCTTTGGCTCTAATGGATCTTGCATTCAAACACAAAAGTGAAATTTCAAGTTAGATTAAAATTCATAATCGTACTCAACAATAATAAATAAAATTTAAACTAAAATTGAACTCTCATATACCTTGCCTCTCTGTCTCCTCCCACGGACAAGAGACCTAATATATGTCCTTGGTAGCATAGGAATAGTGCCACCAATGTTGACTCTGACATGTATATGTTTGCGAACATGAGATTGGTCTACGAGTTCTACTATTTAATGTTAAATACTTGGTAGCAAATATATGTTTACAAAATAACTAAATTAACATTAAAACTTACCTGTGTTGAACTTTCTTCGGGGAATGTTCACCGAGTCATTAGCGATACAAACCCTTGGCATTCTGCCTCCCTCAAACTAGGAGTGACCTACAAAAGTCAAACAGATACTTCATACTATCATAACTTGATCATATTATATATACTTGATAGTAAAATACACACAAATAACTTTATAAATGTATGTACCATGCGGCTATCACTGTGAATGGATATACCTATGACTCTACCATGATGATAGGGTCTCACAACATCATCATATGCCACTCTCTATCAAATAAACCATGTAAATTAAAAATGAGTGCGCACAACTGACAAGTATACATGTATGCATAAACAAACTAAATTACTTAATTACCTTTCCCTTGTAAATGGCTAACACCTACATCCCCTCACATTGCCCCCTGGTGGCAACTAGTGGCACTTGCATCAGTATGTAAAAGATGATCATAAAAATTAGAAAACAATCAACATATACTATTATCATAATTTAAAAGGAAACCAATGAGTACATTAAAACATATGTATCTTGGAAGTTTCAAGATGAAATGATATGGCCAAAAGTGTGGACCCCTCCACCTGTGCCTTTTCCTCCTCTATCATTAGCTAAACATAAATGTAACACATAAAAAAATATAAGTGGGAAATTATTATACTAAAATTCTACTAAAAATACGAACAATAAAATTTAAATACAATGTAAAAAGTGAACTATTTACCCTTACTGTAACAGTGGGAGTCCATGGTTCTGTAGGCCCCCGATGCACATCTCCATGAGTTGTTTCAATGCCTGTAGTGTGCTGTGTAGAATCGTCTACCTCAAAGATGTAATTATATGCATCACTATCATTCAGGGGAACTAAGCACATATTCTTGCATATAATACAAGTGTGGGCCACACAAACATGTGAGCTCGTGAAGGATGTGGAAGGGCCAGAAGTATGAAGATGAGGAGGAAACAATGTCATGTTCTACGTAACTAGCAGATCACTCAACAAGTGTGTTATCATTTTAGTTCACACTAAATTGGTAAATTACAATTGTTTTACATTACAAAATGGATTTCATAGTTGTTGTTTAAGTATGACAACTGCTAAAAATTTGAGAAATGAAAGTACACATGCAGCATTACAACAATAAACATCAGAGAACTTGCATCAAGGTACATCTATTCAACACTACTATTCAGCTATTGAAGACAAAATTCTTTGTTTGTTTTTGCATTCATATTTACACTGATGTTGTTCTCTAAGTATTGATCAGATTCAAACTTTCAATTACATAAATGATCATTACATTGAACATTCAAAGTCAATGTAATAAACAAATATCCCTTCATAGGTTACATCTTTCAATTGTAAATTTAAAGAGATGTACAATTTTGAAAGTAAGCTAGGAGCATCATAAGGTTTAGGGGTCCATGCATTGCCTTTAAGAGGTCCTCTGCATGTTGAGGTTGATTCATTGTATCTTCATGTCTTTAGCATGCCCTGTTTGTCATACATCCTGAGTCTTCTTCTGGTTTTGTCCTACATCATGGAGAGAGAAATAGTTAGATCCAAATTGGATCTAAGAAATACATGGACACCTAAAACAGTGTGCTACATTCACACTTTCAGAGTTTGTACTTGAATAAAAAAGATCAATGCAAGAGCAAGAGAGACAAAGGTGGAATATAGAAAGAAACATGGTGCTGAAAGTTCACAAAAAAATGCAGATGAAGAAGGAAGAAAGTAGAAAGGTAATTATTTTTTAAACTAATATTGTTTGCTCCATGTGCAGGTTGAAGACTAAGTAGAACACACAATCATTGCTTCATATGCAGGAAAAGTACATGTTCAAAATGAGCTTCATGTCATGAATATGACTCATGGGAGTCACGAGCCCATGCTCAAACCCCATGGGTAATAATTCAATATCTAGAGTAAAGTAGAATGCTAAATGGATGATCAAGTGCTAAGAATAGTGTGTTGCATAAAAGAAATGAAATTGCAAACCAAATAGTGAGATAAGTATGCAAGAATACATCAGAAAATAGAGAATTTATATGTTGTTTCAACCTAGTATACATTCACAGAAGTGTCATTTACATCATATCAAGTTGAGAAAGTATGTACATAATTTCTATTCACTATTGGTATTAGACAAATTCTTTATTTAAATGTTGTTCTGTAGACTAATATCTTTGAAAAAGAGAAGGGAAAAAAGTACAGTTATGTATAGCAGTAGTGCATAAAGATATTAGTTCCATATTAGTTTCCAAATGCATAAGAATCTCATTGTTATTTAAAAGAAGTGTACATATATAAGATGGAAATGACAAGTTCTTTTGTTTTATGCATTTTTCTAATTGAAGTCACAAAGTATAGATTGCAATATCAGTTTTTATGAATCAGATATTTGTACATTAGGACATGATGCATAAAGACATAGCATTGGTTTAATCAAAGGCTACAAAATGCAAGCATGTGCTAGATATAAAGATGTAGACATCTAGTGGTAACGTTTAGTCATGGTGACAAAATCAGTTTTAGCTAGCATGTTCCATCCAAGCAATGAACTGATGAAGTTCATTATAATAGGAAGGAATTAAAGTGCAATGCAGAGATAATAAAGATAAATCTTCTTTGTTAGCTACAACATTTTTCTAATGACAGTAGCAAATTCATTGTGATATCTATGTAATACTAGTCTTAAGTACAAATTTTGTAGAAAGTGCTGGTTTTTCAACAAAGGAAATAAAAAACAATGAAGATAAATGGTAAATTACCAATTAAATCCAAGTTTCAACATACTGCTACAATACAAATACAAATAGATGAAAACATGGATTTTTATGCAAAGCCCAATCAATAGTTCATCAGATGGCTATCCTTTAGCAGAAAAAGGGAGTTTTCAAAGCTATATTACAACATGAAATAGAGCTTGACATTCTTCAAACTTCAAAGTCACAACCAGTAAGTAAAAGCTTTAGTTTACGCTGGTAAAAGAGAAAAGCCAAGCTGAATATACAGATTTCAGCTGGCTGTCAAGTGTTCAAGTTCAATAGCAAGATCCAAAATCCACATAGGCAAAGGAGAGGTTATTCTCAGCATTTCATACAATGCTAGAAAGGAAAATGTGTAAAGTAATTAGACTTAGTTGAGGTAACTAGCAGTTATTACAATGAGTGAGAGCTCAAGTTTCTTGCACATTAAAAAGAATAAACTAAAATTTTTGAAGCATGATAAGGATGAACAACACAACATTGGAAATCCCAAAGTTTTCACAAAAGTGTTAATACAATGTAAAGGAATAGAGTTTAACATTTTTTGTATTGAGTTTGATGCAACTAGTAAATAAAAGCCTTAAGATCTACGCAAAGGAAGGAGAGTAAAAAATTTTATTAGCATGTATGTCAAATGCAAAACAAAGGGAAAAGTAAGATATGCTTATCTCCAGCCGATATGAGACAGCTCAACTCTAGCCAAGCACAAGATAGCCAAGACTTACGTGTTGGTTAAAGCTCGTGGGCCTTTCAATCACAACTAGTAGTAGCTTTCGAGCTTCAAGATCAAAGAAGAGTTCCAGTCAGAAGACAAGTTCAAGAATCAATAGCCCAGCCACAAGTCTAAGCCGAGTTCTAGCAACCATTAAGGGCTCAACAACAGTCTCCAACAGTTCAAACTGAGGGTTTCTAGACAGCTCATGTTCATCATTAGAGAGCAGTCACAACAAGTAAACCCAGTCATAGAAAAAACATTTCCAAATCCTTGGCAGCTGGAATTTCTTTTCAAATCAAGTTAAAGTTTCAAAGGAAGTCTCGGTTGTATATTTTCTTTCACTTCATTTTCTAATGCACAAAGGCATTTAGTAATTTCCCTTTAATCCAAGTGTTAATACTATATACTATATTTTATGTCTAAGTTAAATTTAATAGATAAGTTCTTCTTATCTAATAGATTTAAGTTATATGTTAAATATAATATATATTATTAAAACTTGGATTAAATTATTTATACTTGATATTTTTAATATTTTGTAAATTTTATTAATTTACTTAATATTAAATATATCAAGTAGGATTTTCATTATATTTAATTTATTTTAATATCAAGTAAATTTTATTACTTACAAGATATTAAAAATATTAAATATAATTAGGGGATTATAAATAAACCTTTTGCATTTTTTCTTAAGTGATTAAATATATAACTTTGAGATTATCATTTCGAGTCAAGGTGGAGTCCTTTTAGTTCATGACCAGTTGAAGGGGCTATTGATAGCATCTTGGAGTCATTTGGAGGTGGTTTTCGAGTTCCTTATAAGTTACTATCAGTTGGGAGGTCTTTCAGAGCAATTTTCTTATAGATTCTAGCAGTTACATCCCTAATTTGGTGGATTTTTTCTTCATACTTGACCCCCACAAAATATGCATGTTTTATGAAGATTTGGAGCAATTTTGAGTTGATTTTGAGTGGTACTTCAATTATACATGGCTTGAAGGAGTTCAAGGATCACTTAGATTTTATTTTTTTTGATACTTTGACTCCTCATTCATAAGGATTTCTCATGCATTCAAGTTAGGGGTTTTTGGGGACTCTATTTATTGTACGTTCACCTCATTTGTAAGGGTTCAAAGTTTGAGAAAAAAGAGGTATTAAGTGAGCATATTGTTCCTTTTCCCTTTTTCTCATATTTTGTAGCCATTTTTGTAGAGTTTGAAGATTATAAAGTTGGCCTTATTATTTGCATATTTTTTCTGAGTTTTGTCATTGAGCCTTTCAAGTTTTCTACATTTAAGTGTTTATATTTTTCAAGCATAGATTAGTGAATTGTTCCAATTCCTTTTCTAATTTGTAAAGAATTAATCTTTTGTAGAAGTTACCTATTTGCTGGTTGAATTCTTATTAATAGCGGTCAAACCCTAATTGTGAGTTTTTAATCATCCTAGGTGTTAAAAAGTGAATTTAATTACAGAATTTAGTAATGTGTATCTGATAGGTATAGGTTGGTGGTTTTGAGAAATCTGCATACATTTTGGTGTATCATCTCTTAGTTAGGTTTCAATTTTTTAGTTATCCTTCTACCTTTTTCTCAAAGTTTTAAAAAAGTTAGGATTAGGTGATATTCCAAATCTATAGGAATCATCCTAGAATTTGGAGATTCATTCTCTTTCCCACAAAGAGTTCGTTTCCATGTTTCAACAAGAAGGCTAGATTTTCAATCAAGCTAGAGGCACATTCTTGATTAACAACAGTTTTTGGCATGCTTGGTGGGACACATCTTGTTTCACAAGCCTTTTTAATGCATTATTTTAGCTATTGTTTTGGTGTGAGTGGTAGTTTTTAGCCTTAAAGAAGGAATTGGTTTTAGCACCTGGCGGCTCTGTAAGGAAAAATCTACTGGTTTCAAGAGATCAAGTGTTGATTATCAGCATTGTTCCCTTGTCTGTGAGCCTTTTACTCCTGTGCACATCTTAGATGAAATGGATATTAATGGAATTAGGGATTAGGTTATGATTCTTGGTGAAAGGCTTGTTGACCTTGATGTGAATTTGAAAGGAGAGCCATCTCTACCCTCACATAAAGATGAATTTGGATATCATGAGTTATAACTCCTTTTGGTGGGTTGGGCTGGCCAGATACAAGAGAATAAAGAACAACAAGGATTTGATATGTAGATAGAAGATTTGGCTTACATAATTTTTCAAATGATCATGCTGATATGGAAGATGAAGTATTCTGAGGATACAACAAAAATAAAGTAGCATATGTGGATTTAAGTGAAAGAGTAGTTTGATGCCAAACAAAGACAATATGATCAACTTGTCGATAAGCTAGAAGATTTCCAAAGAAAATTTGTAGCTCATGATGAGTTTCATGAAAAAGAGCTACAGGAGCACAAAGAGAAAATAAGGCTCCTAATTAATACAACAATTAAGTATAGAGAGGACAGTAAGATACATTATGAAGAAGCCCAAAACTATAAAGATGATATTGAGAAAAGAGTTTTATTTGATGAGCTGCCTAATTTTGTTGAAGATGATAGCATACATGAATGAACACCATTATCAAGTTCTAGGCAAGTAGATGAAGAATTCAAGCCTATCCTCATGAAAGAGTATGAAGAAGATGCTAAAAATCAGAGGGTAGAAGCACTAGTCCCAGGATGACAAGGAGAAATTCAAGATTTTGACGTTTTGAGCATGCATGACAACAACAACAAGGTAAGTATAAATCTTCTTCCATGAAAAGATGAAAATTAGGATGATGAGGCTGATTTTTGGGATGATTTGGAAGTATTTATTACATAATTAGATGTTCGTCATTCATCTTCTCATAAAGAATAGGTTCAACAAGTTGTTGAGCACATGATGGTGGTTGAATCTCAGCAAGAGCATGAGAATGATCTTGATAAGATGTTGGTCCAAAAGGAGATAAGTGTTCACAATGTTGAAAGGAGGCTTTAGGAGTCTGATTTGGTTCAAGCGGTACAAGAAAATCAGTAGATCATTAATGATCAAGAGGCTTCAATTCAGAAATACCAGGTAGATGAACCAATTACTCTTTCTCCTAATTCTTTTGAATTTGAATTCACTACACAGAATGGTATGGTGGTTGAAAATATGGAACAAGTCATAGAAGTTAGCAGTATTCCAAACTTTGTTGTTACAAGGGGCTGCCCAATCAAGCATGTTTCTAGAATGAAGCCTGAGTCTGAGATTTCAAAAATTATAGAGAAAAACTAGCACATTTATTCACCTCAGATCTGCATTGATTTTGATCAAATCCAAGAGGTATGTGATCTGGTCTATCATTTTAAAGATATGCTATAGGAGATTTTGGTATTTTCAGTCATATTGCATATCTTTTCAGTTGCATGTATGCATGCATCTCATCCATTATTGGTGAGAAAAGGAAGCTATTTCAATCAATCTGTTAATGGATGTATCTGAGGTTTTGATGATTGATTAGCTTAGGGTAGATTAGAATTTTTTAGTTTTAGCTTGCTTTCTCCAAGTGCTAGGCACAATAGTTTTAGTTTTCAGTCAGATGTTTGTTTTAGTTAGTAGTTAGTAGTTTTCTGAAGGTTGCAAGTTAGACCTACTTCATGGTAGAACTATTCAAAAATGTATACATTAATCCTAAAGAGAAATATTGGATATTCCAAGGTTTCAAATTAGGTGCAATGGCCACACTCTAAAATAGGTCATCCATGACCTTTCCTAACAGCTTGCAGACTTCAGAAAGAAGGCAAATTTTTAAGGACAAATTACTTGATATAATTCAAAAAATGGACTCATATTTGTTTTCTACTTCATGCTACCTATTTGCAAATCAATAGTTGTATTTCATCAGCATCATCATACCACAAAATTTATTTAATAGCCATATGATAATGCTGAGAATAGACAAGTACAAATTTCCTAACAGTTAGCATGAGGTATTTTGTTTCAATTTCAATTTCAATTTCAATTTTGCAGTTGAGTCATGTGTTTAGTTTTAAGATTTTATAAGTTTTCAAGGTTTAATAAAGTTTAGTTTTGTAAAATTTCAAGACTCTATACCCAATGGATTGCAAAAGGCTAGTCTATTTTGTTCAGCAGACAAACACCCCTAAGAGGTTGCCAGAAAATGTTATCATTTTAGTTGACACTAAATTGGTAAATTAACAATTGTTTTACATTGCAAAATGGATTTCATAGTTATTGTTTAAGTATGAGAATTGCTAAAAATTTGAGAAAAGAAAGTACATATGTAGCATTACAACTGTAAACATCAAAGAATTTGCATCAAGGTACATCTATTCAACACTACTATTCAGATATTGAAGACAAAATATTTTTCTTGTTTTTGCATTCATATTTACACTGATGTTGTTCTCTAAGTATTGATCAGATTCAAACTTTCAATTACATAAATGATCATTACATTGAACATTCAAAGTCATTGTAATAAACAAATATCCCTTCATAGGTTATATCTTTCAATTGCAAATTTAAAGAGATATATAATTCTAAAAGTAAGACAGGAGCATCAGAAGGTTTAGGGGTCCATGCATTGCCTTTAAGAAATCTTATGCATGTTGAGGTTGATTCCTTGTATCTTCATGTCTTTAGGGTATGTGCAAGATCATGAGGGGCCAAACTATGCCCTTAAGTGGCAATGAAAAATCAGCAAATCAGGGTTAGTCAACTTGATGTGAAAATTTCAACTAGCTGTGAACCTAATATCAAAAATTTGTAAGAATAGAATCTGTATAAAATTGAATGTAGTTTCTAAAATACTAGGCCATTTTTGAGAAAAAATTAGTATGATTGGTGACAAGTATAGATTTCATTGTAGGAGTACAAAAATTTCAAGAAAAAAATAAGAAGTAGGTGTATGTCTGACCACCTTAATCATAATGAAATGATAATATTTTATTAGATGATTTTATATATAAGTAGTAGACTCATGCTTGGATGTGACGCATATTTTTTTGTAATTTTATTCCAAAAAAATAATTAATTATGAATTTTTTGCTACAACATTTTAAAAATAAAAAAACTGCCATGTCTGACCACCTTAACTCATTCAAAACTTTATAAAATTCAATTTTATTTTATTTTTCCTTATAGTAGGTGAAGCATAGAATGTGACGCATTTTTTGGATTTCAAAAATGTTATACCATCTGAAAGTTATGGTCATTTTTCAATCAGTATATAAATCAGCTCTTTAGGGGTAGGTCAATTAGAAAATAACTAATAATTACTTACCGAATTCAAAATTTGACAGCAATTATATCGATAGAAAGCTGATAATCTCCTTAAGATACCCTTTTCATTTTATCAAATTTGGGTGAAAAAAAAGTTGTCAGCTACATTGTGCAAGTTTTGAACTGACATCACCACTTTTTGGCCCCTCATGATCTTTCACATACCCTTTAGCATGCCCTGTTTGCCATACACCCTAAGTCTTCTTCTAGTTTTTCCCTGCATTATGGAGAGAGAAATAGTTAGATCCAAATTGGATCTAATCAATACATGGACACCTAAAATAGTGTGCTTCATTCACACTTTCAGAGTTGTACTTCAATAAAAAGATCAATGCAAGAGCAAGAGAGACAAAGGTGGAATATAGAAAGAAACATAATGCTGAAAGTTAACAAAAAAATGCAGATGAAGAAGGAAGAAACTAGAAAAGTAATCATTTTTTATACTAATATTGTTTGCTTCATGTGTAGGTTGAAGACTAAGTAGAACACACAATCATTGTTTCATATGCAGGAAAAGTATATGTTCAAAATGAGCTTCATGTCATGAATATGACTCATTGGAGTCACGAGCCTGTGCTCAAACCCCATGCGTAATAATTCAATATGTAGAGTAAAGTAAAATGCTAAATGGATGATCAAGTGCTAAGAACAGAGTGTTGCATAAAAGGAACGAAATTGCAAACAAAACAGTGAGATAAGTATGCAAGAATACATCAGAAAATAGAAAATTTATATGTTGTTTCAACCTGGTATGCATTCATAGAAGTGTCATTTACATCATATCAAGTTGAGAAAGTATGTACATAATTTCTATTCACTGTTGGTATCAGATAAATTTTTTATTTAAATGTTGTTCTATAGACTAATATCTTTGAAAAAGAGAAGGGAAAAAAGTACAGTTATGTATAGTAGTAGTGCATAAAGATATCAGTTCCATATTAGTTTCCAAATGCATACGAATCTCATTATTATTTAAAAGTAGTGTAAAGATATAAGATGGAAATGACAACTGCTTCTGTTTTATGCACTTTTCTAATTGAAGTCACAAAGTACATATTGCAATATTAGTTTTTATGAATCAAACATTTGTATATTTAGACATGATGAATAAAGACACAGCATTGGTTTAATCAAAGGCTGCAAAACGCAAGCATGTGCTAGATATAAAGATGTAGACATCCAATGGTAATGTTCAGGCATGGTGACAAAATCATTTTCAGCTAGCATGTTTTAGCCAAGCAATGAACTGATGAAGTTCATTATAATAGCAAGGAATTAAAGTGCAATGTAGAGATAATAAAGATAGATCTTCTTTGTTAGCTACAAAATTTTTCTAATGACAGCAGCAAATTCATTGTGATATCTGTGTAATACTAGTCTCAAGTACAAATTTTGTAGAAAGTACTAGTTTTTCAACAAAGGAAATCACAAAGAATGAAGAAAACTGGTAAATTACCAATTAAATCCAAGTTCCAGCATATTGCTACAATACAAATACAAATAGATGAAAACCTAGATTTTTATGCAAAGCCCAATCAACAATTCATCAGATGGCTATGCTTTAGAACCCAAAGGGAGCTTTCAAAGCTATATTATAGCATGAAACAGAGCTTGACATTCTTCAAACTTAAAAGTCACAACCAATAAGCAAAAGCTTTAGTTTACACTAGTAAAAGAGAAAAGCCAAGCTGAATATATAGATTTTAGCTGGTTGTCATAAGTGTTCAAGTTCAACATCAAGATCCAAAATCTACATAGGCAAAGGAGAGGTTATTCTCAGCATTTTAAACAATGCTAGCAAGGAAAATGTGTAAAGTAATTAGACTTAGTTGAGGTAACTGGTGGTTATTACAATGAGTGAGAGCTCAAGTTTCTTGCACATTGAAAAGAATAAACTCAGATTTTTGAAGCATGATACAGATGAACAACACAACATTGAAAATCCCAAAGTTTTAACAAAAGTGTCAATACAATGTAAAGGAACGGAGTTTAACATTTTTTGTATTGAGTTTGTTGTAGCTATTAAATAAAAACCTTAAGATCTATGCAAAGGGAGGAGAGTAAAAAATGTTATCAACATGTATGTCAAATGTAGAACAAAGGGAAAAGTAAGATATACTTATCTCCAGCCGATATGAGAGAACTCAACTCCAGCCAAGCACAAGACAGCCAAGACTTAAGTGTTGGTTAAAACTCGTGGGCCTTGCAATCACATCCAGTAGTAGCTTTCGAGCTTCAAGATCAAAGCAGAGTTCCAGTCAGAAGTTGAGTTCAAGAATCAATAGCCCAGCCATAAGTCTAAGCCAATTTCTAGCAACCATTATGGGCTGAACAATAGTAAGTCTCCAACAGTTCAAACCAAGGGTTTCCAGACAGCTTGTGTTCATCATTAGAGAGCAATCAAAACAAGTAAACCCAATCACAGAAAAAAAATATTTCCAAACCCTTGGCGGCTAAAGCATAGCAATGTCAAGAAGAGAAGAAAAAGATCAAAATGATTTTAGGTTGAGATTAGGTTTCAATACCTGGTGATATGCTCCAGATTTGAAATTTCTTTTCAAATCAAGTTAAAATTTCAAAGGAAGTCTCGGTTGTATATTTTCTTTCAATTATTTTTCTAATGCACAAAGGCATTTAGTAATTTCCCTTTAATCCAAGTGTTAATACTATATACTATATTTTATGTCTAAGTTAAATTTAATAGATAAGTTCTTCTTATCTATTAGATTTAAGTTATATGTTAAATATAATATATATTATTAAAATTTGGATTAAGTTAATTATACTTGATATTTCTAATATTTTGTAAATTTTATTAATTTACTTAATATTGAATATATCAAGTAGGATTTTCATTATATTTAATTTATTTTAATATCAAGTAAATTTTATTACTTACAAGATATTAAAAATATTAAATATAATTAGGGGATTATAAATAAACCTTTTGCATTTTTTCTTAAGTAATTAAATATATAACTTTGAGATTATCATTTCAAGTAAAGGTGGAGTTCTTTTAGTTCATGACCAGTTGAAGGGGTTGTTGAAAACATCTTGGAGTCATTTGGAGGTGGTTTTCGAGTTCCTTATCAGTTACTATCAGTTGGGAGGTCTTTTGGAGTAGTTTTCTTATAGATTCTGGCAGTTGCACCCTTGATTTGGTGGGTTTCTTTTCATATCTGACCACCACAAAATATGCCTATTTTATGAAGATTTGGAGCAATTTTGAGTTGATTTTGAGTGGTACTTCAGTTATACATGGCTCAAAGGAGTTCGAGGATCACTTAGATTATTATTTTTTTAATAGTTTGACTCCTCATTCATAAGGATTTCTCATGCATCCGAGTTAGGGTTTTTTGGGGACTCTATTTATTGTATGTTCACCTCATTTGTAAGGGTTCAGAGTTTGAGAAAAAAGAGGTATTAAGTGAGCATATTGTTCCTTTTCCCTTTTTCTCATATTTTGTAGCCATTTTTGTAGAGTTTGAAGATTATAAAGCTGGCCTTATTATAAACATATTTTTTTTGAGTTTTGTCATTGAGCCTTTCAAGTTTTTTGCATTTAACTATTTATATCTTTCAAGCATAGATTAGTGAATTGTTCCAATTCCTTTTCTAATTTGTAAAGAATTAACCTTTTGCAGAAGTTACCTATTTGTTGGTTGAATTCTTATTATTAGTGGTCAAACCCTAATTGTGAGTTTTTAATCATCCTAGGTGTTGAAAAGTGAATTTAATTGCAAAATTTAGTAATGTGTATCTGATAGGTATAGGTTGGTGGTTTTGAGAAATCTGCATCCATTTTGGTGTATCACCTCTCAGTTAGCTTTCATTTTTTTCAGTTATCCTTCTACCTTTTTCTCAAAGTTTTTAAAAAGTTATGATTAGATGATATTCCATATCTATAGGAACCGGCCTAGAATCTGAAGATTCGTTCTCTTTCCCACAAAGAGTTCATTTTCATGTTTCGATAGGAAGGCTAGATTTTCAATCAAGCTAAAGGTGCATTCCTGATTGACAACAATGTGAATGGCTTAAATAGTCTATGAGCCAGCCTCAACAATAATGTTTGGATGTTGCACTGTGGGAGGTGGTGAGATCTCAGGAGGGGGACATATGTGTGAGATTTCACCCGTTGTATCCATGGCTTGTCTTGAGGAGCGCCTAAACCTACACCCTAGTTCGGTCTCATACTCCAATAATTGACCTTGTGACCAAGGACAAATTTAGTATACAATTTTTTAATAAAATAAAATAGGACATCCAAATTGTTGTGAGGTGGTTTATCAAAAACCATCCACCAGTGGTCCCAAAAGTTGTCACATATTGCACTATTCATGCACCATTTAATTGACAACTTGGTTTTTTTAGGGTCTACTTTTAGACCAATTTTAGGACCTACAAAAAGATTACATATGTCTTGTTTTGTTATGGTTAGGTTCATGACTTGATCATAGCCAAGCCCATCATCAAACTGGGCTTGCATGGAATCGCGCCAAAGAAGTGCAACACTATGTTTCTCTGTAAGTTTCTCTATGTTTTCAATTATGGAGTTTAATGTCATAAACATGGGGCCCAATGTGGGGATATTGGTATAGGTGGTTTGAAATCCTCTAAGTTCATTTAAATTGTCTCCTATTAGATCCTCTAAACAATGAGGGTTTGTGATAGGTACGTCTTCTGGAAGTGGGGGATTGTTGGCAGGTGGTTTTGGATTATTTGTTGGATCATTAGGAGGGTTTTTTGATTCCATGTATGATTACAACTAAAAATAAATAGATAATTATAATGAATTTAAAAAAACCATACAAAAACTCATTTAAACAGGCTAATTTTTATATAAAAAACTATAAATTTCTATTAAAAAATAATAAAAAAATAAAAATTTGAAGATTGGACTTACCTTAGATTAAAGAAAAATTGGATAGGTGATTCCAAAGTTGATATCCGAAAGCCCTAGTCGTGTTCATGTTTTCACAGTGAAAATGTTGAATGCGGCTGGGGTATACAAATTTATAATTACTGGCAATGATATTATTGGATATCTGATAATATCAAATATTTGATATTATCAGATATTTGATAATATCAGATATCCGATTAAGCCTTTGCTTTGGCTTTTGGCTTGGCTAGGTGTACTAACACCTAGGCCTACTAAAAAGTCAACAAATCCATTTGTGCACTTTTGGACGAGTGAAAATAGGTTTTTTTCACATTGCCACTTTTTGGCATACCATGATTCTACACATACCCATATTATTGAAAAAACACTTTTTTTTCAATTATAGATTCAACGATAATTATACTTACCTTGAAATTGGTAAAGATGCAAATTTGGTCAACAAAAACTAAAAGCATTAATTTTAATACAATCATTGGCATTGAAAGAAGAATTTAGTATATAAAAAAGTAACCTCTCGATGAGAATAGGTGAAATCACTAGTGCAATTGGCACCTATTTTTGATGGACAATTGGTCGAATTTTCTACCAAATTTGGTTGAATAATCTACAAATTATTTGGTCACTATTTTTGGAGTCAAATTGTTGACATATTGTTGTTAAAGTAGAATGTTCTACACCAATCTTGGTTGAAATTCATATCTGCAGTTAGGAAGTCATTAGGTCAAACTTTCGACCAAAGCATATCAAAATCTTTAGCCCATCCAACCAGGATGGAAAACCCACAACACTAAATTTTGACACAAAGTGGCTGAAATTTAGACCACTCTTTGTGAGGGTTTTGACCAAGGTTGGTCAAAATTTTGACTAATAATAGAATTTTTTTTTAAAATGAAGATAAATATCTAGAGTAATCACCAACAGCATCTTGCTCGGTGATTAGTCTAGATATTTATCTTTAGGTGTTACTTTGCATTAATATATATCGTTGTGTATTTTTTTTATGTTACTTTACTATTTTTTTTAATGGTAATTGATAATTTTATTAATCATAACGGGTTAGAACCTAGCTCAAACCAGGGATAGCTACATTCAAGAGAGCTATCTCCCAAAATATTCAATAAATCCACATCAATCACACAAGCTTCAGAAGAAAGAAAGAAAGAAAGAAAGAAAGCACCTCCACAGTTTTCTCTAAACTCCACCCTTTTTCTGAGAACGAAGGATCATGTCAAAAGCTTTCTTTTCATTTTTCCATTTTCTCCCTTTCACAATTTCCCACCCATCCTCCAATTTGGCTGCCTCATTTTGCCAATCCTTGAGATTATCCCTAGAAATACAACCCACACCCAAGCCAAACTTCCCATGTTGATGCAGATGATCATCTGATCGCTCATCCACCTTGTCACGGGACCCAGAAGGTCTTTTCTTTTCTCTTCCCTTTGGTGTGGCTGCTACCTTTCTATCACTCTTCCCATCATCCAAACCATCCACTCCCTTCATAACATTAGTCACTTTACATGCATTTCCAATTTCCTGATTCGACGTCTCACCATGCACAGCTTGAGAAAAACTCTTTTGTTGCTCCACCTTCTTCCCCACTGTATAATGATGGTGTGAGACATCTTTCCACTAGGATGCAACCTTGGACATTATTTTCTTGGAGTATTGGGCAACTTTATGCCCTATTTGAAAACACCTCCTGTACCAGAATGGAATCCATTCATAATCTAGAGGCTATTCCCAACACCCTTTACTAGTTTTAAGTAATTTTATATGATCAATAGCACATTTTGTGCATGGATGAGAAATAGTATCCAATGTTTTTAGATTCTGAGAAGAGGTATCAGTGGAGGCCAAACAAGGGATATTTGTGAAGGTTTTATAGACGTAGATTACTGAATCATCATCTCTGTACTGGTACTCAATCTGGAAACCCTCGTATGTATATAGCCACTCTAGAAAATCTCCACATCTAGAAAATCTCCACAAAAATCCCTTCTGGCCTCCACTACATATACGTCTTTTCAAAATCTAAAAAATCTCCATCATTAATTCTCATCAATGTACGAATAAAATTGTGAGAAAATTCTTAATCCCTAATTCAATCTTTGACAAATAAAATTTTGACAGAACACTTAAAGAATATGGAAAGCTCACAATGTTTAGAGACACGCGACTCTAAGTGCCATGTACAAAAAAAATAATTTGTCCAATTTGGATAGTAAGTCTAATTTAATTTGTCTGTGGACTGAGACCTTAAATTATTGTGCTTCTCTTTGTTTCAAGAATAGTTTAACATTCTCTGCTTAATAGGGCCAACCACGTGAAGGTGGAAGCTCATCTAGCCTCTCCTAGGAGCCTCTTATGACCCTTTACGACATTTTAAGACCTCTAAGATTTGTTCTTAGGGATTGTAAAGGGTCATAAGGGGTCCTGGGGCACAACACCTGAGAAACATAAATGTAGGCAACATAGTCACAATTTTTTTGAGATAACATATTTGAGTGGTATACCCAAACAATGCAAAGCAACCACTACTCCTCTAGTTCCAAGTCAAAACTGCAGGATCCAAAAACCATAGATAAGAAATAAATTTAGAGAATAGAGGAGGGATCTGTATGTTTTATCCACAATGACCAAACTTCATAAAATATACAGACCTGTCTAGTGATCATATTATGCTGAAGGTGGTGCCCGATGCTCTGATGTTGCAATAGCTACAAATTGTGATGTAAAATTAACTTCTTTAAGCCTTAAGCTTTTTGTTTCAAATATATCATTTAGGTACATGCAAAGGGCATAGGAATTGGGGTGCACATTAGTTCATTTATGAGATTTTTCTTGGGAAGCTAATTGCTCAACTCTCATCTGCTTCATTTGTTATGAAGCTAATTGTTGAAGGATCCAATCTCAAGCTAGAAATATGTCTTCCTATTCTATTTAAGCCATCTTCCTTATTCTTGTCAAACTTCCTTGGTATGGTAGGCATGCTCTTTGTAGTACTCTTCTTCAATCTATGTTTGACGATAAGCATCTTCTTCTTCTTCCTAATTGTAGCTAGAGCTTCCTTTTCATCAAGATTCAACTCCACTTCCCCCATCTCATCATCCTCATCACCCTCAGCTTCCATCCTAAGCCCTTCTTCCCTCTCCAGTTCTTCAAGCCTCTGCAAGATATCTAGATCAATAAAGTCTGCAACATTGTGTCCATCCATGATCTTAGGAATATCATCTTCTTTCCACTCTTCATTTGCCAAAATATACTACTTCTTCAATCTTGTAGAGTAAACTCTAGCCCCACCATTTTCATTCTCAATATCCTTCTCCAGCTTCATGGCCTCCTTGGTAGCACAAGCCCTGGCATCCAAAATAGCCTGAGGAATACAAGAGGGCCTCTCTTTCCCTTCTTGCAACTTAGGCATTACAACATGAATCCTATTGAGACAACTACTAATCTTCTTCGACTTCATCTTAATTTCCACTCTCTGCTCCAACAACCTTTTGCATACTGCATTTTTCACTGCAATCACCCCTTCTTCCTTCAAAGAACTTATAGAGAGTAGCGAGCCATCATCCCCCCCTATCCTGATTCCCAAAGAACCCACCCATATTTTTCCTAGCCTCATATCTCATCTCCGCAACCAATTTTACATCCTCCTCTAGTAGTGTCTCAAGTGGTTACAAATCAATCTTATTACAAAATACGATAAGAGGATTATTGGAAAACAAAGGTTCTATGATATGGAACAGAGCTTCCTGTTGTACAATACTATAACCATAGGACCCTGAAACATCAAGGAAAAAAAAAATGGTTTCCTTTAAATGAGCCAATGCAATAATATTGAGCATCTTGTTGGTGTTCCTGTCCTCCAAGGGGTGGTTCAAAATATCAGGGTATCAATAAAATGATGCCTCAAGTACTTATAATCAATATGTCAGACAAATAGAGACTTAGTAGTAAAAGCATAAGGTTGCACATCCACATCCGCCCTAGTAATCTTATTAATAAAAGAACTCTTGCCAATATTAGGGTACCCAGAGATCAAAATAGTCCTAGTATTTGGGTCAATAGATGGAAACCTTTCCATATGTTGCCTCATCTATTCAAGGTAAGACAAACTCGGTCTAATTCTCCTAACAATAGTACACATCTGTCCAAGTGCAACAACCTTCAAATATTTGTAGCAGTAAAGAGAATCCCCATATTTTATCAACTTAACATAGTCCTTAGCCACTTTGGCAATGAGATTGTGAGCAGTGATGATCTGGCCCTTGGCTAGATTGTTCCTAAAAGAAATTACAAAACTGAACCAATGGCATGTTTACAACAAAAAACAAATTAAAAAACTAAACCAATGGCATGTTAACACAATTTTTTTTTACAAAACTAAACCAATGGCATGCTTACAACAAAGAAAGAGAATGATAATAATATGCTAAAAATTCTATTATGTTTAATACATGCTAAAGGACCAGTCCCAACAATTCTTAAACATACTTTATCTGATATGATGAATTCTTAATAAAGGTCTAATTCTATAGACTTCTAGTACGAAGGAAGATTTGACCTAGCCAAATCTTCCTTATACCACACAAAAAATTGTGTGATAAGTATGTCTACTCCAACCTTAGTTGTTTAAGAATTCATCATATCAGATAAGGTATGTTTAAGAATTGTTGGGAGTTCCATTAGACCTTTTTTGTAAACATGCCATTGGTTTAGTTTTGTAAAAAAAAAAATTGTGTTAAATGCATTTAAATGGATCATTAAGCATACTAATAATATGCTTAATCTAGTAATTGGTAGATTAAATGCAGATAACACCTTTATCAGTTTAGCATGTTTAATGCATAGTAATTACAAATTGATTCTTATCCGCATTGTTATAAATTTACTGTTAGACTAATTCTATAGGGCACTAGACTGTTGCTTATGTGTACAAACTTGGCCCTAACTCTACATAGTAATAATATGCTTAATCTGCCAATTACTAATAGATTAAGTATATTATTATTATGCTTAATGTTCCATTTAAATGCTACTATATAAAGAAGACAATCAGAAGACAATGAATATTTGTCTGATCAATAGTCTACAGAATTAGACCTTTATTTGGCTAGGTCAAATCTTCCTTCGTGCTAGTAGTCTACAGAATTAGACCTTTATTTTAAATGCATTTAACACAAAAAGAATTACAAAACTGAACCAATGGCATGTTTACAACAAAGAAATAGAATGATAATAATATGCTAAAAATTATATTCTATTTAATACATGCCAAAGGACCAGTCCCAACAATTCTTAAACATACTTTATCTGATATGATGAATTCTTAATAAAGGTCTAATTCTATAGACTGCTAGCACAAAGGAAGATTTAACTAAGATTAGCCATAGAAGTTGCTCAATAAATACTCACTATTTGGATAATGTCTAGTCTAATGCAAAATAGTGTATACAAGGTATCCAAGTACACTAGCATGAGGTACATGAGTTATATCCATCTCACTATATATAGATGGGCATTAATGCTCAATTGAATGATACGTTCCCATAAAAATGTGAACTGCTATTAATCTACAAACTCTCATGTTAAACAACTAAAAAATAAAGTCAACATAGTTCCTTTAACACAACCAAAGTTAAATTTAAATTATCTCTATCCCTAAGATAATCTAAGTAGCCTTCATATATTTTATGTCAAACTACTATTAAACTAACTGTACCTTGCCAGTCACTATCTCTAGAATATCAACCAAGGCACTAGACTTAAATACAATAAAAATAGTGAAGTGAAAGAGTGGAAAGATAAATGGATTGCTATTAAATGTCACTCTTGAAGTGACAAGGATGAAATGCATACATCGGTAGACTAAGCATGAAAGAAAATTTTAGGGTAGAGCCATCCACTTTTCTACACCATAGCAAATAATCTTTATACAAAACCCAGATGGTAGAAATTTTGATGCTCTATGCCATCCTCCACCTCTCATTGAGCAAGGCTAGCCAAAAAAAGCATAAAAGGCATCCATTTGTAGGTGTGCAGCTGTGATTATTCTATAGTCGAGTGATGAGTAGATTTAGCTGTATCAGTTGATTTCTATAGAGCTACAAAAAAAAATTTGGTTTAACTTGGTTGACATTCCATATAAGTAAAGAGGCACACATTAAAAAAAAGTGACTGCATCTTTAATGTTATAGCATTCTCCAAGCAAGAAAATGAAAAATGATACCCTCACATTCTGGACTTCTATTTTTTGTTTGGCTTGTGCAAGGCTCCCCTAAAGCTATCATTTTTTATACTTTTTTTGTTGCTTCAAACTTTTCCAATATCAATACACACATATGCCTATATGTGCATACACATTGGATATAAATTCATTTCCAAAGTGTAAGGTATAGATTTATCTCAAAGCTTGGGATACTTTTTCTTCATAGAGCTTAGTACATTACAATGTTTTGTACAATATGTTTGATAGAGAATTTGATCCAATTCCCATTTATTTTGGACTCATGTTTTGATTTGAATGTGTTCTCTTAACAACAAGTAGCACACTATTGTGCTAGGTCTGACTTATATAATCAAATGTTGATCCAAACTCTCTCAATTATTTAATTAGTCTATATTTATATAAACAGATTATATATTTATGTAGTTTTATCTATTGATAATGAAAACATACACATACAATGCCTATTCACACACTTACGCAACCTAACCAGAAGAGGCTAGGTGAGTGTGCATCGATTCCTCCATGATAGGTTACCTCCCCTAGTAATGAATTAAATATGATTTAAATAAGATACGGGGGGAATATGTATTGTATTGAGAGATTCTTAAGTAAAGTTATATATAATAACCTTTCTAAGACATATCATTGTAATGTGCAATAATATCATCATCAGCTCTCCTAATATGAACCTTTGTTGTTAGAAGAAGGTAATTTCATGTGAAGCTTGACTATGTTTCCCTAGATCAATAGCCAACCAACAAAGAACACAAAGAAACAAAACACCAAGAATTAAAAAAACAAAGAACCAAACTTCATATATCAATGGGGATTTTAGGGTTTTTGTTGTGTTCCTTAATTCTTAATTCACACAATTTGAAGGCTTTGAGAGTCATTTAACATGACTGTACCCTCACACATAGTAGATTAACCTTGTTCTCTTCATTTTTCTTTCATTTTTTTGAATTTTATTTGTAAACAATAACCATTCCATGGACTCAAAGGCCTAGAATCCATGAAATGAAGTTCACTAACATGTATAATAGTTTTATCATCTTGAAGTTGTAGAAGTTTGATGAGAGGAAGTGATCACTGGCTGTAATACAGAATTTTTTCATTGAAATTCATGACACAAGTATAGCAGCAGGAGTTTGGATTGAATAGCATGGCATTTTTATGATTGGAGTAGTCTTATATTGTTGTATGAATTTTGAATCAATCAATAATTGATGTTAGAAGATCTTGAATGGTTGAGATTGAAGAAACCTTTGAATCAAGGGTTTAGGAGAGGTGATTTGGGGCTTTTGGTGTTCCCAATAGTTTGGGTTAAATTCCTCTTAGATTTAGAGGTTTTGAGACATTTGAAAACATTGTCTAGAGTGAACAATTTTGTAAACCCTTACCTTGTTTATCAGTTAGTTAATTCATGGGATTATAAGCAACAACTTGTCAGAAATGGCAATTAAAATTTATGTTTGTCTCCTTGTTCATGCCTTGTTTGCTACAGTCCTACACCTGGGTGGAAATGAATGGGTGGTGTTAGTGTTCAAATCTGCAGATTATCAAATACTCCTGTAATCCCAATGGTCATAATCTAGCATGATGCAAACACTAAGGTAATAAGGTTAGAAAACCTTCTTCACTTTGAGTATGAATACTCAGGCGGGTGTACCTATGTCATATCTACTTCTTGAAAGGATCGTAACATTAGTTTATATCCTTGATACAAAAATTTTCTTCTTAGTCTTTCAAACACATATGGAAGTAAATGGTCATTTAAGTTTTGTTGATGATGAGATCCCTGCAAATCGAGGACAAACCAGTGCCTTATCCTAGGGTATAGAGTCAAACAGTGAAACATACATCTACAAAAATCTTCTAAATGAAACACAAACAAATCCTAGATGAAATGCCTTACAATTCATCCTCTCTTAAACACATTTGATCATCAAATTCTTGCCAAAACTCCTAAGCTCTCAAAAATTAACCTAAAGACATTACCCTTTCCTTAAAAGGAACTAGAGATTAAAATCACAGATAACTTGTAAATGGTATATCAAAACTGCCTTACAGATTCAATACACAAAGCCATAGAATTCAAACAAGAAGACAACTGAAATCATGCAAGGGAATTCTTTTGTATTCCAATAAAATTTCACTGCATCAATACATTTCAAAAATCTGACAAAACATTCTAAAATTTCAAGAACGATGTCAAGCCTCTCTCAATAGTATATTTCTCAACTCTCCTCAAAAGAGTAAAAACTTTCTATATATAACTTAGCCATCTTGGAATCCTTGAAAGGATGCAACAAGCTTCGGATGGCTAGAAAAGATCTTGCACTAGAAACAAGATTACAAACTGACCAAGTTGTTTGTAACAACAGATTACAAATATCTACTTTCAACAGTTTTATAGGTGGCACCTTTGTTTAAGGATATTTCGGAGCAGTTGCTAAATTTGTGGCATGAATGATGACCACCATCAGGATAACTTACATCATCCTCTATTTGCAACTGTTCTTCCTCAAATTTTGGATCAGGCTCCATGTGTATTCTATTCTTCTTCCTCCTTCTCTTGCTACAAATCTTCAAAATGGATGATTAGGCAGAGCGTCAAAATCTTGTAACAGCTTCTAAGGGTCATTCAACTCTGGCCAGGTGTCATATTCATGCTTATGAAAATTGCTTGACATCTTTGTCCTTTTAACTTTGATCCTCGAGGGTTTGGAATACTGACAACCCTTGCCACATCTTCATCTGATGCCTTTTCTTCTGAACCTTTTGAAAGATATGTCGATTCCCAAGTCATGTATGTTTCTTCACTTGGCCAATGAAAAGCAAGGACCTCATCTTTCTTTTGGGACAGCTTGTCCCACTCAGTAATCAACTGGTGAACCTCCATTCTCACATTTGCAAAATACATCCTAGCATCCTAAAGGAGTTCAATAAATTGTACTAATGGGGTATTATCATCTGTACATAAAATGGAATCTACTTTAGACAACACTTGTCTATCTATTTGCTCCATCCATTGATCTTTATCTTTGATGACCCCATCTGCCTTGATAAGACTAGGAAAAATTTGGAAATCATTCTGGAAGTATCTTGCCCTTAGGATTTCTGCCCTTCTTCTTATACTCCCCCTACTTACCTCAAAGTCAAAAAGATCCTTGACAAACCTGTAAGTATTTTTTAGCTCTATATCTACAACACATTGATCCTTATTCTGATCAAACCATGACCCCAGACTATCCTTTCTTACAGACCACCTTTCCAAAATTTTGTCCACAGTAGCCACCTCTTTCTGGAAAATTGCTACGACATCTGCCAATTGTTTTGTAGATTTGTATACTTCTTTAGGCTTCACCTTTGCAACAAAATGTGACACAAAATCTTTTATTTTCCCATCTAACCTATACTTTTTTATCAATATCCTCCTCATCTATAGGAGGAGGAAAAGGGGAAGGGGGAAGTTCAATAATAGGGCTTGATGAGGAAGGCCCAGAAAGGGAGGAAGTTATCTAAATTTTCTTTGATAATTGTATTGGGCCATGTTCTCCCAATCTCTTTCTCAAGTCTACAATCAGAATATCTCTCTCAAGAATCCCCTGTTTCATCTCACCATAAACCTTCAAAACTGTTTCCAATTTTGCAGTGAGCTCTTCCTTCTCTTTAGCTTCCTTTTCTGCCACTTTTGATGTTAATTATGTTGTGGCCATTACCATACCTAATGCTTCCACCAAAGAAGTGTCAGTAACTCTTCTTACAATTAGACTCCCTAAGAGGTCCTCTTTGACAATTTGTTTTCCCTTGTTACTCTCATTCTTTCTTAGAGACCACATTACCAACGCTTGATGATTATCACTAAAAGAGACTCCTTTAATAGCCTGTTCTACTTCCTCTAGAGTTCTATGGAGAGGAGTGGTCTATTTACTGACTGCATCAAACACTACTACATCAGCTATATCCCATTCTGGGAGGATCAGTATTCCTAACATCTTTACCATATCTCTTCCCTGTTCTGGAGTGATTTGTTTGAATTTTGTAGTCATCTCTATTTTCACTTCCTCCTCTATGACCTATAAATGCTTCTCCAGATTCTCTTCATGTCTCTTCTCACAGATTTATTGGAATTGTTTGATGTTCAATTTCCAAAGAAATTGCATAAAGGTCCTAGTTTTGACAAAAGTATCATCAACCAAAAATTCTTTGCAAGCTTGCTTGATTATAGGGTCCAATTCAGTACCTGCCAACTCCCCTGTTGTTAAATCCAACTTAGGTTCTTCTGGTAGCTCTGGCACTCCCTCATTTACTTCTTCATAAGTCATTAAAATCTGACCTAGAGCATCTACTTGCTGTACTTGTTCTGCAATCTCTTGGTCATCAAAAATTCTTAGAGGAGACTGTGATGCGGAGTACTCCTTTTCAACATGAGCAGGTCTTTCTTCCAATATTTTCCTTTTTGATGGGGGTGGGGAATCAACTATATCCTTAGAAGTTTGAGGACAAGGAGAATCAGGGATCTCCACAATCTCCTATTTTCCAACGTGCTGTGAGGTTGATAGGAGATCACTTTTATCTATTTTCTTTTGCTGGCTTTGTTCTGGTATCACCACATTGTAACCAGTCTTCTTTTGCACCATGTACCTCCCCGGGGGTAACCCTTTTGCAAACACAGGCTTGCTCAACAATTGTCTAGCCTTTTCTAGATCATCCTTCATAACCTTTTCCTTCTTCTCATTTAGGGTCTGAAAAATATCCTGAAAACAATTCATAAGGGTATCTATTTTCTTCCCCATTGGAGATATGCTTTTCAGGGGATCCCATCCCGAATCAAATTGCCGGATAAAATCTAGTGTCTTCCTGTACACCAACCTTTTTTCTTTGATAACCTCTTATTCTTGCAACTTTGCTACATTCATGACAATATCTTCAGGGAAATTAAAAATATGGTTAATCATGGCACACTTGGCTCTCTTTTTAAACATTTCATTATAGAAGCCTTCTGGGTCTTCTGTTCTGGCAATTGTAGTAGCCATATGGTATGGAGAAAGAATTTTATCCATGTAAACACATCCACCCTTGGTAATTATGAATTGATGGGAAATAGTAACATTTGGGAATAAAGTTCCCTTGCCTTTCCCAATGAGGGCACACTCCTCAATATCTCCTAACTACCTTAAACACTCTGCAATTCCAATCCTAAGGGGTACCTGATAGGGCAATATAAAAGGGGTCCCCCTGAAACCATATACCCTGATGACAGTTGATACATTGTAGAAAATAACATCTCCCCAATTGTGTATGATGTTCAGATTCTTAGCAAACTGGTTTGGGCTAACAAGTTGTGCCAATACTGCTGGGATTCTTGGGTTGTCTAAGATAAACAATTTCCTGAGTCTAGCTGCAAAGCGTTTATCAAAATTAATGAAACTATGATCCTTCTTATCCAAGGTCATTGTAAGGCTCCATAGTTGGACTGGCATATCTTCACCATCCTTTTTTCTCACTAATTCCATTTCTTGTTCAAAATAGCTTGCTCCCTTAAACAGAAACATGTACATTATGAAAGAGTACCAACAAAAGGGCCTGTCACCTTCATTCTTTTGAATCTTGACTAATCCATTATGGATTAATTCAGCAATGAAAGGAGTAAAATCAAAAGTGATAGATACGTGTGCATGTAGAATTTGGATCATCATGCACATCAAGTGTATTGGCATCCTTTCACTAACATCCTCTCCAAAAATCTGACACAATGACCAATATGCACCCTTAGCTCTGAGATCAAAATATTCCATTTTAAACGGTTCTTGAGTGTTTGGCCCCACAATAACCATTTTTCCAATCTTGGTGCCGAAATCCTTCAACAACTTGCCTCTGAAATAATTCCTTTGTGCATCATACACTAGCCTTAGTTCTTCAAAATCAATGCTCTCCAAACTGTCTGAGGGTTCACTTAACCTGAACACCTTCCTTATTTCTTCAACAGAAACTTTAATCAATATTAATCCCTTTGCATCCCTAACTTCTTTAGTGATTGGATCATAGTTCTTTGCAACCTGGGTCATCAAATCTATATCTAAAAAGACATCAGGCACAACAAGTTTTCCTAGGTCAGACTGCCATACATTGCTTGCAGGGTGAGGGGCATTTCTCTGACTAAAACCTACTTTGAATAATTCCAATCCTATGATATCTGAGTCACCTCTTGCCTTGATTGTACCAATTTTGGCCTCTCTAATAAAACTGGCTATGTCATACAAACCCTCCGCTATTTTTACCCTCGGGTCTTTAGGAATTAAACTCTTGGATTTCACCGGGGTAGTGGAAGAGCTGGGAAATAACTGCAATAAATCCTCATGCAAACCCCTTTCACTATACTGAATCTTACCTAACAATTCTTTCCTTGGTGCCATTTTAAGGTTTATCTTTAAAAGAAATCTTTGCAAGATAGACAAAATACAGAACTATGATTCTTTTAGTAAGGAAGCAATTCACACAAGTATTTCACCAACCTTTTTTCTCAGAAACCAGCATGGAATAGTAGCCAGTCTTCGTAATTCTTCACGCCTGAGTCTCTGCAAATTTTTTATCTCTTCGTGCTTCTGAGAGTGTGAGAAATTCTGATATATGAGGCATTAAAGCAATCCTATCAACAATTAATTTGGCACAATTTGAAACAATTACTCCTCTGGAAGAGCGAACTATCACTTCTCAACGGGGAACTTCAACTTGCACCACCTTATCTCCAGTTTGAAATAGAACCATCGATCCTCATTAGAAAATGATCTAACGGCCTATCGCATGATCACATAGCGTGAAAAACACTCACATGAACATGTGACTAACCGTCACGTTACCTTTCTATTTTTGGCGGTCTCTTGTAACTTCCACCGTTAAGACAAAATGTTATTCGCATGATCACATAGCTTAAAAGAAGCTTACGCAAACATGCAAAAACCTGTTAGCATTCACCATCATTGTCTTCCTTCAAAATGCCGGTCCCACCTCACCTTTGTCAATAAAGAAAATCCACGCTTGCAACACCTAGAAAATTGTCAGGTACTTTCTTTCTTTCCGAGCACTGTTGTCTGCTGATACTAGCCAATGAGAAAGCATTATTCATGCACATCTGTCAAAAGTTCCATCTGAGAATCATGCTTGGTTGAATGCAAGATCAACGGCCTGTCGCATGATCGCATAGGCCTCTAAGATCCCATGTGATTATACGATAGATGTCCAATCTTCCCCTTATTGCCTTTCAAACTCTAGAGATTCTTGTGTCACCGATCCCACTATCCTTTACAAATAAAAAGCCACCACTTGTGAAATACTCATCAGTGGTCCCACCTTGTTTCCGCATCAAGCTTCATTATAAATCAATGGTTATTTTGCATGTTCGCATGGCTTGGAAATATTCCATGTGAACACGCGACCGTCGTTAGATCTTCTTTAAGAATTCACATTTGAGTGACACTTGAAACATTAGAATATAAGGTAGTTAGGACATAGGATATGTTATTTATATCATCGGGTTTCTAGACTTAGGAAAAGATATAACCCCCGTGTGAAAAATAAATGCACGTGCTCTTTAATGGACTTAAGTGACTTAACAAAATAACATTTGAAAATAAATGAGGAGAACGACTTAGGGTTTATTTGAAAATGGCAAATACTTTAGGGTTTTTTGACATGAATTCACAATTTTTCAAAGACAAGACCTAGGGTAAGGATTTTGTACTGGGATATGACAATTTTTTGAAGAAACTCCAAGACCTGGACCTAGGAAAACTTCACAGACCAGAGGACTAAATCAACATTTGGACAAAAACCTTAGAAAATTAAGAATACACCCAACAGTGGCTCTATCTGGGGATGCTTGATTGCAAAGTCATAGCAAGAACTTACGAATCTCTGGGAGGTAGACCACAAAACCTTAACCTAAAACAAGAAATAAACACACCATAGAAACAAACACACCTATACATATATACAAACCTACCGTGCATGGAACAGAATTAGCTAAAGAAAATTTTCAGGAACTATCCATGCACTAGCAATTTCTGCTCTTCATCATCCAAATTTTGCAAGAAATACGAGTCCTTACCATGGGTCTGATGAAAAATATACAGTCCCATCCACAAAGACTCAAATTTTTTATGTTTCCCTTTATCTTCAACCTTGGCATTCCATTGAAGAACCATATCACCAGGCTGGAATTTTCTCATAGTTGATCTCTTATCAAAAAGATACTTCATCTTCTACTGCAACTTCATAGTTTCCTTTTGTCCTTCCCTCCTAATCTCATCTAATTCAATCAGATGAACCATTCTGTCTTGTAGTGGATCACTGATCTCCATGTCCTCTTCTCGCATAAATTTATAGATTGGAAGGAAGTTATTTACTGGCAATCTTGATTTAGCACCATATACCATTTCAAAAGGGGACTTACCAGTAGCCCTCTTCTTAGAAATTCTATCAGCCCATAGTGCTAACTTTAATTTTACATGCCAGCATCTCTTATTCTTTTCCAGGGTTTTCTTCAAAATCTACAGAATACTCTTGTTGCTGGATTCAGCCTGTCCATTGGCCTGTGGATGATAAGGGGACAAATAAGAAAATACTATGCCCATTTCTGAGAAAAAATTAGTGATCTCCTATGACCTGAAGCTCATAGCATTGTCAACAACCAGTTTAACAAGGACACCAAATTTGGTGATTATATTGTTCATCAAAAATTCAATTACAATAGCACTGGTTGCCTTTTTGGTTGGAATGGCTTCAATCCATTTGGTAAAATAATCAGTAGCCACCAAAATGTGACTATGTCCCCCACTAGACTTCTCAGAGAAATCTCTAATAAAATCCATACCCCACATTGCAAAAGGAGCTTCTGCAACAACAGGGTTCAATAATAATGCACCTAAGAACTTCAATTTTTTAGAGAACCTTTGACAAGGTTCACATTTCCTCACATAAGAATGAGTGTCTTTGAACAATATAGGCCAATAGTATCCTTCCCTTAAGATTTTATGAGCTGTTGATCGAGCAGAATGATGTCCTCCACACATTCTAGAGTGCATTTCCTTCAACATTTTCTCTGATTGGTGCTTATCCAGAGAAAAGAGTAAAATACCATCATTATCCTTCCAGTACAAATCACCCTGGATCAACACATATCTCTGAGCTTGCAATCTCAGACTTCTTCTTTGATTATCATTCAAGTCAGATGGACATTTAGCATTTTTAATAAAATAAATAACATCCTTGTACCAGGGTTGCATTTCAATACTAGTAATCATATCCATGTTAGCAGCAACATTATTTACCTAAACAAGGTCCATATTTTCCTTAGTCATTAACTTAGCAAGTCCCAATCCTCTCACCAATTTGGTAATATGAATTTCCAGGTCAAACTCTTGAATCCTGTTTATCCATTTGCACCTCTTTCCTGTGACTTCACTCTATGTTAAGATATCCTTTACTGCAGCATGAGGGACATAAGCAATAACCTTTGCGCAGACCAGATATGGTCTGAAATCCTTGACTGCCTTCACAAGTGCATAGGCTTGCTTCTCCATTAGTTCATAATTTAATTCAGCAGATTGTAATGATTTGCTGAAAAAGGCTATAGGATGCTCATACCCCTCTTGATCCTTTTGCAAAAGGATAGCTGCAATAGTATGAAAAGATGCAAAAGAAAATAGAGAAAATGGTTTCAAATAATCAGGTGATACCAAAATCGGGGCCTCCTAAATTGCTTGTTTGATTTTTACAAAAGCTTGTTGAGCTTCAAGGTTCCAATCAAACTTCACTTCCTTCTTCAGGAACTTCACTATTGGTTTGACCAATTCTACAAAGTTAGCAATAAATCTTCTTACAAAATTAATCTGTCCCAAGAATGACTCCACACCTTTTATGTTCTTTGGTGGAGGGACCTTTTTAATTGCTTCTACTCTTTTAGGATCAATCCTGACTCCTTCTTTTAATACTATGTGTCCAAGTAACTTCCCTTCTGTCATAGCAAATTGACACTTTTTGGGATTCAAGGACACACCAAATTCTAAAGCCTTAAGAATGACCTTCTCCAAATGGGAGCAATGATCATCATCTTTCTTGGAATAAGAAGTGAGATCATCCTGATAAACAACCATAAGGACATTTATCAACTCCTCAAATGCAACATCCATGGCTCTCTGAAATGTTGCTCTAGCATTTTTCAAACCAAAAGGCATGCGAACATATACATATGTTCCCCATGGGGTTGTAAAGGCTATCTTAAATTACTTTGATTCTTTGACCAGCACTTGATTATACCCCAAGAAACCATCCATCATTGACAAGAGTTCACATCCAGTCACCCTATACAACATGGCCTCCATATTGGGCAATCCATAGTTATCCTTAAGTGAAGCCACATTCAGATTCCTAAAATCAACATAGAGCCTGATATCACCATTCTTTTTCCTTACTGGCACAAGATTTGAAACCCAAGTTGAGTGCCTAATTGGTTCAATAATACCAACATCTCTTAGTTTTGTCAACTCAACTTGCATCTTGGTAGCCAATAAAGGGTTAATAGGTCTCTGGTTCTGTCTAAAAGGCCTCGTTTCCTCCTTTAGAGGAATTTCATGCTGAAACAGGTCAGCCCTATAAGCTTTGAGGTCATCATAAGACCAAGCAAACAGATGTTTATATTTTTTCAAAAGTCTAATCAGGTTTCCTCTGATCTCTCTGCTCAATTTCTTGCCAATGTATACCATTTGTGGGGAGTTTTCTGAACCCAAGTTTATTTCCTCTAAGTCCTCCATTTTAGCATTAGACTTTTGAGACAAAGAAACATCATTTATTTTAAACATCCCTTCCAATTCCACTAACCCTTTAGGTATGTGATTTGAGGGTAACTGCACTATCTCATTTCCCATGATGCATTCTTTTCCTTCAACACATTGTTGTATCTTATTAAAATCAATTTGCTAACCATCATATTGATCAAGGCCTTGAAGGAACCTAAGGATATCTAAGTCATCCTCAAAAACTTGCCAATTATATACATTATCGGGCACTACAGGCCTAGATTTGACCTCTAACATAGACACACTAGTGAGGGTTATGTCTTCACTCTTAAGGGCAACATTTGCAAGAAAATCTACCATGATATTATTGGATCTTTCTATCCAAAGTAGATTGAAAGCATCAAAAAACTCTACTCTATCCCAAACATCATGTTTGTATAGTTTCAACTTTTCATCCTTAGAAGCATACTGAGATCTCACTTGGGCTATAACAAGTTGGGAATCACCATGAACCTTTAAATATTTGATACCATGCTTTATGGCTACATCTAATCCCAATATCAAAGCCTCATACTCATTAGTATTATTGGTACATTGAAAAGTTAGCAAGAATGAGTATTTAAATGTAATACCTGATGGGGAAATGAACACCACACCAGCTCCTGATCCTTCCTTGGAGCATCCACCATCAAAGAACATTTTCCAGAGCCCATCTTGCTGCAAAACTAACTCATCCACAATTGGATCTATGTTTTTTAACTGAGGTACTATTTCTTCAATCACAAAATTGCTCATGTCAATATCTACAAAATAGTTTAGATCCTCAGGAGCAACCACTTCAATCATGACTGAAGAACGGGGCTCCCTATATAACTTTACCTCAGTTCCATTTACTGGGATGGTAGCATATGAAAAATATAGTTGCAACTTCCCACCCACTACTGCAACCCATTGTCTTGACAGTAACATGCCATAATGAGGTTTTGTATCAACAACAACCACATCCATTTTATATGTGGCCTCTGGGAATGCAGCAATCTTTACTTCAATTCCAATCAAGGTCCCTACAATAGGTACTGCCCTGTTATCCATGGCATAACACCTTCCACTAGATGTATTGACTTGTAACCCTAACTCCTTCATTACTTGATAAGGCATTACAGTTGTAGCAGCAACAGAGTCAATCATATAGTTTTTTAGCAAGCAATTATTCACAAGAAAAGTGACATAGAAAGGATTGATAGAAGAGGGTGAGGGAATATGGATGAAGTGACTGAGAGGGGGGGCTGAATCAGTCAACCATAAAACACTTCCCAATTAATTCTTTTCCAGATCCCTTAGGATATCTTAACAATGTTATCTGTTTTAGCACTCGGTAAATAGATTGCAGTAACTTTGAAGATGTAGAAAGTATTAGCAAAATTATCTTTAGATATTCATCAGCACATGTATATGATTGAGAAAGCAATTAAGAACACAAGAGACACAAGATTTAACGTGGAAACCCAATATGGGAAAAACCACCAATGTATCTAGATACTGATTTTCACTTTTCTGAAGTGATGCCCGGTTAGAAGCCAACCCGGTAAAAGGTTACAAAACACACTGTTAGGTGTGACCTTGTTAGAGGATTTAAAACACCCTGCTAGGAGTGGCCTGGTAAGAGGTCTTGAAAACAATTCAATGGAATTGTCACCTTGTTAGAGGATTTACAAACTCGGTTAAGAGATTTAGAATTCACTGTTACAATGATAAGAAGGTAATAATGAAAAATGACCTGTATAATAATGCAACTGTCTTGCTGATTACAAATCTCTATTCTGCATATGTGTGATCCTTTCTGATCGAATAAAACTGTGCTGCACCTCAAAGTTATCTGAACATCCTTCACAAATTCGCACACACCTTTCCTATCTTTCTTTTGTAAATCTTCTGCTATATATCTTGTTTATTTTTCACATTTGACCTTTTATTTATATGATTTTAGATTTGTCAAATCGACATTATTTAGTATAACAGTCGGCTGAATTAAGGAAACTCTATTTGCAAAAATCCTTCAAGGGCCGACAGTGCTCGGTGACCATAACTTTCTATAATCTTTCGGAGACCGAGGGAACTCGGTAAACACCGACAATCCTTTACCTTTGATAACCGACTGAACTCGGTAAACACTAACTATTCTTTGACAACTGACTGAACTCGGTAAATACTAACTTTTCTTCGACAACCGACTGAACTCAGTAAATACTAACTTTTCTTCGACAACCGACTGAACTCGGTAAATACTAAATTTTCTTCGACAACCGACTGAACTCGGTAAATACTAACTTTCCTTCGACAATCGACTGAACTCGGTAAATACTAACTTTCCTTTGGTAACCGAGTGGACTCGGTAGACACTGATTTTCTTTGATAACCGAGTGGACTCGGTAAGCACTAATATTCCTATCTGGCAGACCGACTGAGCTCGTTAGTAACTGATTGCTGCGGACTATGACATTGTGTGACATCAAAGACAATACATAATTGAGTAGCAATTTCCTTCAGACAATTGTTTCCAACAATCTCCCTCTTTGGCATTGATGGCAACACAATATGTCATAGCATAAGAAATTTGAAAGAGTTAGCTCGGTTCAAATTCAAATCTCCCTCTGTCAGCAAACTTCCTTTATCTTGAAAATTCTTCCTTCTGACTATTGAAAATTTCTTGAAGTAATAGCAAAGACATAACAAATACTCCCTCTTTGACAACACATGCCAAAGATAATTCACATAATACCGGTGTAAATTAATGTACCTCAAGTACTGATTCATATGCAATGATTCCTTGAATATGCTGCATCAACTGGTTGATTTTCAATCATGTTCTGGTTGATGCATCACTAAAACTATATTTAGTGAGCCTCGGATAGGGGAATGACCCCTAACTTACCTCTTAGATACACAAATGCATCCTTAGGTAATGGTTTGGTAAAAATGTCTGCAATCTGTTCTTTTGTATGAATATATTCTAATCTGATTTCCTGCACCAATTCTTTGACAAAATGATATTTAATAGCAATGTGCTTGGTTTTGGAATGCATCATTGGATTCTTAGAAATGTTTATTGCACTGGTATTGTCACAAAATATAATAACTGGTTCTTTGATTTCAACCTTCATACCTTCTAATAGCTGTTTAAACCAAACAATATTTGAACAATTTACTGTAGCAGCAACATATTCTACTTTAGCTATGGATTGAGATGTGCAATTTTGCTTTTTACTAGTCCAGGATACTAGTCTTTTTCCAAGAAAAAATGCTCCACCACTTGTCCTTTTTCTGTCATCAATGTTTCCTGCCCAATCAGCATCAGTAAACACTTTTAAGTCTAGATTGCCTCCAAATTTATACCACAAACCATATTCTTCAGTTCCTCTTAAGTATCTTAAGATTCTTTTGATTGCCATCATGTGATTTTCCTTAGGTTTTGCTGAGAATCTAGCTACTATACCGACTGCTAAGGCAATATCAGGTCTTGTATGTACTACATACTGCAATTTTCCAATCATAGATCGGTATAGGGTCTGATCAACTTCTTTTGAATCATCATTTTTGGTAAGTTTCAGTCCAGTACACATGGGTGTACCAACTGGTTTTGAATCTTCCATACCAAACTTCTTAAGTATTTCCTTAATGTATTTAGATTGAGTAATGTATATACCATTCTTGCTTTGCTGAATTTGAAGACCAACAAAGAATTTTATTAAACCAAACATAGACATTTCAAATTCTTTGTTCATTTGCTCAGAAAATTCTTTGCACTGATCCTCATTCCCTGTAAATATAGTATCATCCACAAATATTTCTGCCAATACAATTTTTTCATCCGGTCCTTCTTTAATATACAGATTGTTGTTATCATTTGCTCTTTTGAAATTAATCTGAATCAAATAGTTATGGAGTCTTTCATACCATGCTCTAGGAGCTTGTTTCAAACCATACAATGCTTTGTGTAACCTGCAGACCATGTCCCTTTTATCTGGATCAACAAAACCTTCAGGTTGTTCAATGTAGAATTCTTCATCAAGAATTCCATTGAGAAATGCAGATTTTATATCCATCTAATATACCTTAAATCCTTTGTGTGCTGCATAAGCAAGTAGAGTTCTTACACCTTCTAATCTTGCAACAGGAGCAAAAGTTTCTCCATAATCTATACCTTCTTCTTGAGAATAACCTTTACATACCAGCCTAGCTTTGTTTCTAGATACTTGACCATCTTCATTCAGCTTATTCCTGAATACCCATTTTGTTCCAATTACATTCTTATCTTTAGGTCTAGGTACAAGAGTCCAAGTTTTGTTCTTTTGTATTTGTTCTAATTCTTCATTCATTGCTTCAATCCAACTTTCATTTTCCAATGCATCTTTGATATTTCTAGGTTCAAAATCAGTAAGTAGACATGTACCTTTTAGCTTGCTTCTTGTCATAGTACCATCTAATTTGTTTCCAATGATTTGATCTGGTGTATGATGTCTTCTGACATATTTGGCTAGTATAGGTTCCTTGCTTTTTGAATGATTCCTGCTGTTGTCTTCTAGGATCTCTTCTTCAGGTTGCTCGGGCTCGGTAGATATTTGCTCGGTAACTTCAGGCTGAGAGTCGGTCTAAATTTCTTCCTGTGACTTGGTTTGAACTTCTTCCTGTGACTTAGTTTGTGACTCGGTAACTGTGCTCGGCTTGGTAGATATAGTTTCCTTATTGATAGTTGTGTCTGCCAATGTTTCAGGTTCAATGTAAATGAATCTTCTATAGTTCTCAGGTTCCCTTTTGCTTTCTTCTCCAGTCTTTTCTGTAGACTCATCAAATTTTACATGTATACTTTCTATGACTTTGTGAGTAGATAAGTTCAGACATTTGTATGCCTTGCTTTTGCTAGAATATCCTAGGAATATTCCTTCATCACTTTTCACATCAAATTTATTTCTTCTAGATTCTTTTAAGATATAACACTTGCTACCAAATATTTTCATGTAACTTACATTGGGTTTATAGCCATACCATAATTCATAAGGAGTTTTGAATGTGTCTTTCTTCAATTGTACTCGGTTCAAGGTATGAACTGCAGTGCTGATAGCTTCCTTCCAGTACTTTATAGCGATGTTCTTTTCTATCATTAGAGTCCTTGCACAATCCATAATAGATCTGTTTCTTCTTTCTGCTATTCCATTCTGCTCAGGAGTTCTAGGAGCTGATACCTGTCTTTTGATTCCTCTTTCAATGCAAAAGTTGTTAAAATCATGGGAGATGAATTCACCACCTCTGTCTGATCTTAAGCATTTCAATCTTTTCCCTGTTTCCTTTTCCACTCTTGCTAAGTACCATTTGAACTTTTCAAATGCTTCTGATTTTTCTCTTAAATACATAACAGTCATCATTCTAGAATAATCATCAATGAAAAGAATAAAGAATTTATCTCCACTATTGCTTTGTATTCCAATAGGTCAACATAAATCAGTATGCACAATTTCCAAAATTTCTTTAGACTGATAGTTCTTGCTCTTGAAACTAGTTTTACTCATTTTGCCAATCTGACAATTCTTACATAGACCAGTATCAGGTTTCTTCAAAGTAGGAATGCCTCTAACCTTCTTGAATTTGCTTATTTTTATCATGTTATCAAAATTCACATGACATAACCTTTTGTGCCATAGCCAACTTTCTTCTATTTGAGCAATAAAGCATGAATATTCACTGAGATCAAGATAAAATAAGTTACCTTTTGTTTGTTTGCCTGATCCAATGAGTTTTCCTTTTCCATCCAGCAGTCTTGCTTGACCATTCATGAATTCAACCTTGAAACCAGTGTTGATTAGATGTGCTACACTTAGAAGATTATGTTTTAGTCCTTCAACCCAATAAGCATTATCACATATGAGTTCTTTGGTTAATGAGATTCTTCCTTTTCCTTTTATACAACAAGGTTCATTGTTTCCAAATCTTACATTACCACTATCACAGTCTTCTAGATATTCAAATTTTGTCTTGTCACCAGTCATGTGGTGTGAACATCCGCTATCTATTATCCATATATCATCTTTGCTTATATGAGAAATAAGTGCCATCTTATCTTCATCATCATCAAATTCATCTTTTATAGAAATAAAGACAATTTCTTCTTCACTATCATCAGAATCTTTAGCCATAAAACATGATTTCTTACCTTTATCCTTGTATGATTTGAAATTCTTTTTGCCATAGTACTTGTGACTTCTCTTCTCTTCCTTGACTTGCTTGTTTGGGCACCTAGCTGCAATATGTCCAATTTCTTCACATGAAAAATAGATTAAAGGAGTTTTACCTTTATACTTACCTTTCCCTCTAGAGTACTTCTTTGCAAGTAATGCTTCTACAATTTCAAGATCACTATTAGAACTTTCTTCTGATACTTCTTCACTTTCTACTGAACTTCTTTAATTTTCTTTTTCTTCTTTAGTGAAACCTTGGCCTCAAATGCTGATTCAATATTTTTGGAACTAGGAACATAGTTGTCATAGTTGTCTAATTCAAAGGCTGTCAATCTTCCAACTAAAGCATCCAAAGTTATATTGTGGTTTGTTTCACATCTTCTTTCTTGAATAGCTGATACTCTTATTACATAGATAGGGAGTAATGTTCTGAGTACCTTACTTATAACAGTTTCATCTGAGATTGTTCCTCCAGAAGCTCTAATTGCACTTACACTTGCTTTGATTCTTTCAACATATTTTGCAATGTTTTCATCTTCCTTCATATTCATCTTGTCAAACTGTCCTCTTAGGCTTTCTGCTTTGGCTCTTTTCACATTTGCATCACCACCATATATTTTCTTCAGTGCCATCCACATTTCATATGCAGTAGTGCAGTCTTTAATATCATCAAATTCTTCATAGCTGAGAGAAGATGCAATGTCTATCATCATGGTGTTGTGAGTCTTTTTATCTGCAATGTCTTCAATAGTTAATGCGCCATTAGGAATTGTGTATTCTTCATCAATGTATTTGCATCCTGAATCACCAATGGAAGCCAGATGAAGTCGCATGAGACCTTGCCATGCTGAAAAGTTATCTCTGTTGAGCTTTGGAATTTCCCTCTTCTAAGACATCCTGATCTTTAGCTTAGGTCTTTGAAACCCTTCCTGCAAGCACCAAAAGCTCTGATACCAATTGATGGAATATGGATGAAGTGACTGAGAGGGGGGGGGTGAATCAGTCAACCATAAAACACTTCCTAATTAATTCTTTTCCAGATCCCTTAGGATATCTTAACAATGTTATCTGTTTTAGCACTCGGTAAATAGATTGCAGTAACTTTGAATATGTAGAAAGTATTAGCAAAATTATCTTTAGATATTCATCAGCACATGTATATGATTGAGAAAGCAATTAAGAACACAAGAGACACAAGATTTAACGTGGAAACCCAATATGGGAAAAACCACCAATGTATCTAGATACTGATTTTCACTTTTCTAAAGTGATGCCCAGTTAGAAGCCAACCCGGTAAAAGGTTACAAAACACACTGTTAGGTGTGACCTTGTTAGAGGATTTAAAACACCCTGCTAGGAGTGGCCTAGTAAGAGGTCTTGAAAACAATTCAATGGAATTGTCACCTTGTTAGAGGATTTACAAACTCGGTTAAGAGATTTAGAATTCACTGTTACAATGATAAGAAGGTAATAATGAAAAATGACCTGTATAATAATGCAACTGTCTTGCTGATTACAAATCTCTATTCTGCATATGTGTGATCCTTTCTGATCGAATAAAATTGTGGTGCACCTCAAGGATATCTGAACATCCTTCACAAATTTGCACACACCTTTCCTGTCTTTCTTCTGTAAATCTTCTGGTATATATCTTGTTTATTTTTCACATTTGACCTTTTATTTATATGATTTTAGATTTGTCAAATCGACATTATTTAGTATAACAGTCGGCTGAATTAAGGAAACTCTATTTGCAAAAATCCTTCAAGGGCCGACAGTGCTCGGTGACCATAACTTTCTATAATCTTTCGGAGACCGAGGGAACTCGGTAAACACCGACAATCCTTTACCTTCGATAACCGGCTGAACTCGGTAAACACTAACTTTTCTTCGACAACCGACTGAACTCGGTAAATACTAAATTTTCTTCGACAACTGACTGAACTTGGTAAATACTAACTTTTCTTCGACAACTGACTGAACTCGGTAAATACTAACTTTTCTTCGACAACCGACTGAACTCGGTAAATACTAACTTTCCTTCGACAACCGACTGAACTCGGTAAATACTAACTTTCCTTTGGTAACCGAGTGGACTCGGTAGACACTGATTTTCTTTGATAACCGAGTGGACTCGGTAAGCACTAATATTCCTGTTTGGCAGACCGACTGAGCTCGGTAGTAACTAATTGCTGCGGACTATGACATTGTGTGACATTAAAGACAATACATAATTGAGTAGCAATTTCCTTCAGACAATTGTTTCCAACAGAGGGTTCTTGTGTCACAATAGTCCCAACACATACATTAGAGATGTCATTAGTTGCAATTGGCTTGTCCAAGGATTTCCCTTCCTCTTGTAAAATAGGAGTAGTTCTCTGCTCACTTATGAGAGCCAGGGCCGCTACTTTGTGCTCTTCTATTTTCAACATTTCAAGCAGAGGGATGGACACTTTCATTTGGGACAAGGCATGTCTCATATCAAAAGTAGGGGAGTCAGTGTAAACATCAGGGTGACCCTTTGGCCTACCAAATTTCTTCTTCACCTTGTCGGCAATAACTTCTTGTTTCCCTTTCTTTTCAGCTTCAAACCCTTCATCTTTACTATTTACAACATTGGGCCTTGGGGAATCCTTATCATGAGGATTACTTTTGACAAACACTGATCTAGGAACTCCCTGCTCATTATCCACCTTTCTATTCCTCAAATTGTATGAGGATTTTGCTTGTGTAATAGCAGCCATAGTTAAACTCTTGATTTCTTCTTCACTGGGCTTTCTCCATTGTCTTTCATCTGACCCAAATTCTACCATATGAGTCTTATAGTCATCATTATCAAATTCTTCCTGATCAAACTGAGTAAAAATTTGTTGTTCATAGTCAAAGAAAATCTTCCTCTTATGATCAACATCAGGGAAAATAAATTCATCATCTGAGGACTCAAGGTCCTCCATTAGTTCAGTAGTAAACATGTTAATAACAGGCTTTTCAGATCCTTCATAATCTCCTGCATATGAATCACTAGCCTCTTCTCTCAAGGCTTGGGAAACAACACATTAGAATGGTGAGTGGGGCATATTATAGGCCACACACCAAGGGGTACTTTCCACATTATGTGCTACATTCTTTTTCAAAGGATCTGGTGTATCCCTTCCCTTTTGGGGTTCATTATTATCAGGAACAGGCCTCCCATCTTTCCAGTTTGTTTTGTAAGGCATATCTCTCAGATTAGGGGCTTTGTCCTACCTTTGATAAAACGGTCTTGTATCCTAAAAATTTCTACTACCTTTATCAAACCTTGCTAGGAAGTCTTTGTTATTACTAGGTCCTTTATCCATTCTATCCTCCTCTTTGGATGGCCTTGCAGGTTGTGGCCTAGTTTCTTTCCACAGTCTACCCTCATCTCTTTTGTACATTTGGCCAGATGTCTTTCAGTTACTCTCAATGTTTATGGCCAACTTAAAAGAATCTCTAAGGGTATGAAGATTCTTGTCTCTTAAAAGGTAAGACATCTTACCATCCATAGAATTGAAATAAGTTTTCATGTAGACTGCATCATCTAGCCTCAATACTTGGAACAGTTTATACATAGCCTTTTGGAATCGGCTATTAAACTCTGACATGCTCTCATTGTAATGTTTCTTGATATTATTGAACTCATTGAGCATGTAGCTAGAGTTCACATGTTCTACATATTGCTCTTTAAAACATCTGACAAATTCTTCCCAAGATGCAATACTGTTCTTAGGTAGACCCCTATACCAATCCCTGGCATCCTCAATTAATGATTGGACAAAGAGCTTCATTATGACATCTTCATGTTCAATCTCATAATCATTTACCTTATCTGTAAAAAATTTTAGATGCTCTTCGCAAGTAATAACATTATTCCTAGTAAATAATGGGATCTTCTTTCTGATTTCATTGGGGATAGCATTAGGTTGGCCAAGAATACCATCAAAAAATAGAGGCCTATATCTATCCAAATGAACTGGTCTTCTTTGGATATTTGGTTGATTTAGGGGGATGGTTGCAACATTTTGACAAGGTACAGTTCCCATTATAGCACTAGCTACAAGGGGAACTTGATTAGGAACTGGTCTAGGTAAAGTTTTCCCAGGATGAAAGGCTTGAGCATTTAGAAATGAAGTATTGGGCTGACAGGATGGATTTGTTCCTATGGTAACAGGGACAGAGCTACTAGCAGATGTATTCATGTTAGCATGTAGGAAAGCAATCTTCCTTTTCATTTCATCAGCAACAGCCTCCAACTCAAGTTTCTCTAGTTGAATAGCCAAATCTTCCTTTTCTTTTCTAGCCTTCTCCAAGTCTATACTTGTTTGAAAAGGTACATTAGGAGGAGCCATAATTTTCTTGGGCTCATTAATATTTACACCCACTAATTTTTGTTTTCCCTTATCAGGGATTTCTTTGGGAGAAGTTATAATCTCCTTGTTTCTCTGGATTTCAGAGGGATTCAATTGCCTTAAGACATGGCTTGTTCCCTCAAATTCACCTTGTTTAGGTTTATTATCCTGAGCCTACTTTCTCAAATCTTCCATATCACCAAATAAGTCCTTATTTAAACCTTGAACATCTTGGTTTAAATTACTAACTTGAGTCTCATTTTTCTTGGTTCTTTTGAGAAGTTCCTGCCTCTCCATGAGCAACTCATAGATTTGTTGTTCCCGTGCTTTCAACCTATTGGCAATCTCAGCCAATTTTTCACTCTCCTTTTTTCTTAAAATAATCACCTCTTCTCTCAACTTCTTAGAATCATAAGAAGTTGTTTCAACAACAGAGGTTTCTTCTGTTCATTCTAGGGTTTCTCTTGCAGGGAAAAAACCTATTTCGGTGACCTCTGTGATTACTTCTTTCTACATATGCACACCTGGCATGACCTTCTTGACATGTTCGGGATCATCAAAGGAAGATGAAAATTCATGAGGAAGTGGGACACGAGATCTTTCTTGAGCAGGACCTTGGGAACTAGCAGTATTCTAACCTCTTCTAGACCATTATTTCCTACTTGGTGTATGGAGCTCATCACCCACATTATCTTCGGGGTGATCCTTGTAATGAAAACTAGTGTACCTTGGTCGACTCATGGTATAGCATGATAATTTTAGTAGAGTTTACAACAATTAGCAACTGGTAGCACAGAGTTTAGAGTTGCCACCCACTTTTACATGGGAATGAAATTATTTTATACTAGTCTACAAATGCACAATAGACAGGATTTGCACTAACCTATTGCACGCTATTTTAGAAGTCCCTAGCAGAGTCGCTAATATTGTTAGTGTTCAAATCTACAGATTATCAAATACTCCTGTAATCCCAATGGTCATAATCTAGCACGATGCAAATGCTAAGGTAATAAGGTTAGAAAACCTTCTTCACTTCGAGTATGAATACTCAGGTGGGTGTACCTATGTTAGATCTGCTTCTTGAAAGGATTGTAACATTAGTTTATATCCTTGATACAAACATTATCTTCTCATTCTTTCAAACACATACAGAAGTAAATAGTCATTTAAGTTTTGTTGATTATGAGATCCCTGCAAATCGAGGATAAACCAGTGCCTTATCCTAGGGTATAGAGTCAAACAGTGAAACATACATATACAGAAATATTCTAAATGAAACACAAACAAATCCCAGATGAAATGCCTTACAATTCATCCTCTCTTAAACACATTTGATCATCAAATTCTTGCCAAAGCTCCTAAGCTCTCAAAAATTAACCTAAAGACATTACCCTTTCCTTAAAAGGAACTAGAGATTAAAATCACAGATACCTTGTAAATGGTATATCAAAACTGCCTTACAGATTCAATACACAAAGCCATAGAATTCAAACAAGAAGACAACTAAAATCATGCAAGGGAATTCTTTTGTATTCCGGTAAAATTTCATTGCATCAATACATTTCAAAAATCTGACAAAACATTCTAAAATTTCAACAATGGCATCAAGCCTCTCTCTACAGTATATTTCTCAACTCTCCTCAAAAGAGTCAAAACTTGCTATGTATAACTTAGCCATCTTGGAATACTTGAAAGGATGCAACAAGCTTCGGATGGCTAGAAAAGATCTTGCACTAGAAACAAGATTACAAACTGACCAAGTTGTTTGTAACAACAAATTACAAATATCTACTTTCAATAGTTTTATAGGTGGCACCTTTGTCTAAGGATATTTCAGAGCAGTTGCTAAATTTGTGGCATGAATGATGACTGCCATGAGACTAACTTACATCATCCTCTGTTTGAAACTATTCTTCCTCAAATTTTGGATCAGGCTCCATGTGTATTCTATTCTTCTTCCTCCTTCTCTTGCTACAAATCTTCAAAATGGATGATTAGGTAGAGCGTCAAAATCTTGTAACAGCTCCCAAGGGTCATTCAACTCTGGCCAGGTGTCATATTCATGCTTATGAAAATTGCTTGACATCTTTGTCCTTTTAACTTTGATCCTCGAGGGTTTGGAATACTGACAACCCTTGCCGCATCTTCATCTGATGCCTTTTCTTCTGAACCTTTTGAAAGATATGTCGATTCCCAAGTCATGTATGTTTCTTCACTTGGCCAATGAAAAGCAAGGACCTCATCTTTCTTTGGGGACAACTTGTCCCACTCAGCAGTCGACTGGTGAACCTCCATTCTCACATTTGCAAAATACATCCTAGCATCCTGAAGGAGTTCAATAAATTATACTAATGGGGTATTATCATCTGTACATAAAATGGAATCTACTTTAGACAACACTTGTCTATCTATTGGCTCCATCCATTGATCTTTATCTTTGATCACCCCATCTGCCTTGATAAGACCAGGAAAAATTTGGAAATCATTCTGGAAGTATCTTGCCCTTAGGATTTATGCCCTTCTTCTTATACTCCCCCTACTTAGCTCAAAGTCAAAAAGATCCTTGACAAACCTGTAAGTATTTGTTAGCTCTATATCTACAACACATTGATCCTTATTCTGATCAAACCATGACCTCAGAGTATCCTTTCTTGCAGACCACCTTTCCAAAATTTTGTCCACAGTAGCCACCTCTTTGTGGAAAATTGCTACGACATCTACCAATTGTTTTGCAGATTTGTATACTTCTTTAGGCTTCACCTTTGCAAAAAAATGTGACACAACATCTTTTATTTTCCCATCTAACCTATCCTTTAATTTTTTATCAATATCCTCCTCATCTATAGGAGGAGGAAAAGGGGAAGGGGGAAGTTCAATAATAGGCCTTGATGAGGAAGGCCCAGCAGGGGAGGAAGTTATCTGAATTTGCTCTGATAATTGTATTGGGCCATGTTCTCCCAATCTCTTTCTCAAGTCTACAATCAGAATATCTCTCTCAAGAATCCCCTATTTCATCTCACCATAAACCTTCAAAACTATTTCCAATTTTGCAGTGAGCTCTTCCTTCTCTTTAGCTTCCTTTTCTCCCACTTTTGTTGTTAATTGTGTTGTGGCCATTACCATACCTGATGCTTCCACCAAAGAAGTGTCAGTAACTCTTCTTACAATTAGACTCCCTGAGAGGTCCTCTTTGACAATTTGGTTTCCCTTGTTACTCTCATTCTTTCTTAGAGACCACATTACCAACACTTGATGATTATGAATGAAAGCGACTCCTTTATCAGCATGTTCTACTTCCTCTAGAGTTCTATGGAGAGGAGTGGTCTATTTTCAGATTGCATCAAACACTACTGCATCAGCTATATCCCATTCTGGGAGGATTAGTATTCCTGACATCTTTACCATATCTCTTCCCTGTTCTGAAGTGATTTGTTTGAATTTTGTAGTCATCTCTATTTTCACTTCCTCCTCTATGACCTGTTAATCCTTCTCAGGATTCTCTTCATGTATCTTCTCACAAATTTCTTGGAATTGTTTGATGTTCAATTTCCAAATAAATTGCATAAAGGCCCTAGTTTTGACAAAAGTATCATCAACCAAAAATTCTTCACCAACTTGCTTGATTACAGGGTCCAATTCAGTACCTGCCAACTCCCCTATTGTTAAATCCAACTTGGGTTCTTCTGGTACCTCTGGCACTCCCTCATTTACTTCTTCATAAGTCATAAAAATTTGACCTAGAGCATCTACTTGCTGTACTTGTTTTGCAATCTCTTGGTCATCAAAAATTCTTAGAGGAGACTGTGATGGGGAGTACTCCTTTTCAACATGAGCAGGTCTTTCTTCCAATCTTTTCATTTTTGATGGGGGTGGGGAATCAACTATATCCTCAAAAGTTTGAGGATGAGGAGAATCAGGGATCTCCACAATCTCCTTCTATTTTTCAACATGTTGTGTGGTTGATTGGATATCCCTTTTATCTATTTGCTTTTGCTAGCTTTGTTCTAGTATCATCACATTGTAACCAGTTTTCTTTTGCACCATGTACCTCCCCGAGGGTAACCCTTTTGCAAACACAGGCTTGCTCAACAATTGTCTAGCCTTTTCTGGATCATCCTTCATAACCTTTTCCTTCTTCTCATTTAGGGTCTGAAAAATATCCTGAAAAAATTTCATAAGAGTATCTATTTTCTTCCCCATTGGAGTTATGCTTTTAAGGGGATCCCATCTCGAATCAAATTGCCAGATAAAATCTAGCATCTTCCTGTACACGAACCATTTTTCTTTCATAACCTCTTGTTCCTGCACCTTTTCTACATTCCTGACAATATCTTCAGAAGTTTGAGGACAAGGAGAATCAGGGATCTCCACAATCTCCTATTTTCCAACGTGCTGTGAGGTTGATAGGAGATCACTTTTATCTATTTTCTTTTGCTGGCTTTGTTCTGGTATCACCACATTGTAACCAGTCTTCTTTTGCACCATGTACCTCCCCGGGGGTAACCCTTTTGCAAACACAGGCTTGCTCAACAATTGTCTAGCCTTTTCTAGATCATCCTTCATAACCTTTTCCTTCTTCTCATTTAGGGTCTGAAAAATATCCTGAAAACAATTCATAAGGGTATCTATTTTCTTCCCCATTGGAGATATGCTTTTCAGGGGATCCCATCCCGAATCAAATTGCCGGATAAAATCTAGTGTCTTCCTGTACACCAACCTTTTTTCTTTGATAACCTCTTATTCTTGCAACTTTGCTACATTCATGACAATATCTTCAGGGAAATTAAAAATATGGTTAATCATGGCACACTTGGCTCTCTTTTTAAACATTTCATTATAGAAGCCTTCTAGGTCTGCTGTTCTGGCAATTGCAGTAGCCATATGGTATGGAGCAAGAATTTTATCCATGTAAACCCATCCACCCTTGGTAATTATGAATTGATGGGCAATAGTAACATTTCAGAATAAAGTTCCCTTGCCTTTCCCAGTGAGGGCACACTCCTCAATATCTCCTAACTGCCTTAAAAACTCTGCAATTCCAATCCTAAGGGGTGCCTAATAGGGCAATATAAAAGGGGTCCCCCTAAAACCATATAACCTGATGACAGTTAATACATTGTAGAAAATAACATCTCCCCAATTGTGTATGATGTTCAGATTCCTAGTAAACTAGTTTGGCCTAACAAGTTGTGCCAATACTGCTGGGATTCTCGGGTTGTCTAAGACAAACAATTTCTTGAGTCTAGCTGCAAAGCATTTATCAAAATTAATGAAACTATGATCCTTCTTATCCTAGGTCATTGTGAGGCTCCATAGTTGGACTGGCATATCTTCACCATCCTTCTTTCTCACTAATTCCATTTCTTGTTCAAAATAGCTTGCTCCCTTAAACAGAAACATGTACATTATGAAAGAGTACCAGCAAAAGGGCTTGTCACCTTCATTCTTTTGAATCTTCACTAATCCATTATGGATTAATTCAGCAAAGAAAGGAACAAAATCAAAAGTGATAGATACGTGTGCATGTAGAATTTGGATCATCATGCACATCAAGTGTATTGGTATCCTTTCACTAACATCCTCTCCAAAAATCTGACACAATGACCAATATGCACACTTAGCTCTGAGATCAAAATATTCCATTTTAAATGGTTCCTGAGTGTTTGGCCCCACAATAACCATTTTTCCAATCTTGGAGCAGAAATCCTTCAACAACTTGCCTCTGAAATAATTCCTTTGTGCATCATACACTCGCCTTAGTTCTTCAAAATCAATGCTCTCCAAACTGTCTGAGGGTTCACTTAACCTGAACACCTTCCTAATTTCTTCAGCAGAAACTTTAATCAATATTACTCCCTTTGCATCCCTAACTTCTTTATTGATTGGATCATAGTTCTTTGCAACCTGGGTCACAAATCTATATCTAAAAAGACACTGGGCACAACAATTTTTCCTAGGTCAGACTACCATACATTGCTTGCAGGGTGAGGGGCATTTCTCTTACTAAAACCTACTTTGAATAATTCCAGTCCTGTGATATCAGAGTCACCTCTTACGTTGATTGTACCAATTTTGGCCTCTCTAATAAAAATGGCTGTGTCATACAAACCCTCCACTATTTTTACCCTAGGGTCTTTGGGAATTAAACTCTTGGATTTCACTGGGGTAGTGGAAGAGCCGGGAAATAACTACAATAAATCCTTGTGCAAACCCATTTCACTATACTCAATCTTACCCAACAATTCTTTCCTTGGTGCCATTTTAAGGTTTATCTTTAAAAGAAATCTTTGCAAGATAGACAAAATACAGAACTGTGATTCTTTTAGTAAGGAAGCAATTCGCACAAGTATTTCACCAGCCTTTTTTCTCGAAAACCACTGGGGAATAGCAGCCAGTCTTCGTAATTCTTCACGCCTGAGTCTCTGCAAATTTTTGATCTCTTTGTGCTTCTGAGAGTGCACAAAATTTTGATATATGAGGCATTAAAGCAATCCTGTCAACAATTAATTTGGCACGATTTGAAACAATTACTCCACCAGAAGAGCGAACTGTCACTTCTCAATGGGAAACTTCAACTTGCACCACCTTATCTCCAGTTTGAAATAGAACCGTCGATCCTCATTAGAAAATGATCTAACGGCCTATTGCATGATCACATAGCATGAAAAACACTCATGCAAACATGCAACTAACCGTCACATTACCTTTCTATTTTTGGCGTTCTCTTGTAACTTCCACCGTTAAGACAAAATGTTATTCGCATGATCACATAGCTTAAAAGAAGCTTACGCGAACATGCGAAAACCCGTTAGCATTCACCATCATTGTCTTCCTCCAAATGCTAGTCCCACCTCGCCTTTGTCAATAAAGAAAATCCACACTTGCAACACCTGGAAAATTGTGAAGTACTTTCTTTCTTTCCGAGCATTGTTGTCTGCTGATACTAGCCAATGAGAAAGCATTATTCATGCACATCTGTCAAAAGTTCCACCTGAGAATCATGCTTGGTTTAATGCAAGATCAATGGCCTGTCGCATGATCGCATAGGCCTCTAAGATCCTGTGCGATTATACGACAGTCGTCTGATCTTCCCCTTATTTCCTTTCAAACTCTAGAGATTCTTTTGTCACCGGTCGCACTGTCCTTTACAAATAAAAAGTTGCCACTTGTGAAATACTCGTCAGTGGTCCCACCTTGTTTCCGCATCAAGCTTCATTATAAAATCAATGGTTATTTCACATGTTCACATGGCTTGGAAATATTCCATGCGAACACGCGACCGCCATTAGATCTTCTTTAAAGATTCACATTTGAGTGACACTCGAAACATTAGAATATAAGGTAGTTAGGACATAGGATATGTTATTTATATCACTAGGTTTCTAGACTTAGGAAAAGATATAACCCCCCCATGAAAAATAAATGCACGTGCTCTTTAATGGACTTAAGTGACTTAACAAAATAACATTCGAAAAGAAATGAGGAGAATGACTTAGGGTTTATTTGAAAATGGCAAATACTTTAGGGTTTTTTGACATGAATTCACAATTTTTCAAAGACAAGACCTAGGGTAAGGATTTTGAACCGGGCTATGACAATTTTTTGAAGAAAATCCGACACCTATACCTAGGAAAACTTCACAGACCAGAGGACTAAACCAACATTTGGAAAAAAACCTCAGAAAATTAAGAATACACCCAATAGGTGGTTGGGATAAAAATCCCAAGAAGAGGGCAGATTCTACCCCTTTGGAATTTACCTTTACTTCATCATCCCAGATTTAGTCATTTCATGCCTTTAGAAGCCCTCTCTTTTAAAGTTGGACTTAGATTTAGGGACTTGACTGATTTTGATCTCACACTTACTTCCTTGACTTCACCAAAATTCTTAATTTAACTTTGGTTGTGTTAAAGGAACTATGTTGACTTTATTTTGTAGTTTTTTAACATGAGAGTTTATAACTCATGTACCTCATGCTAGTGTGCGTGGATACCTTGTATACAATATTTTGCATTAGACTAGACATTATCCAACCGCCTGTGAGGGTTGTCACTGTTATTAATTGGTATAAAAGGAGGACCGCCTGTGAGGGTTGCCACTATTAATTTTTTAATTTATAATGATCAGTAGCACTTTAACTACGGTGCTTTACAACACTTTATATAAATACTCACTATTTGGATAATGTCTAGTCTAATGCAAAATAGTGTATACAAGGTATCCAAGCACACTAGCATGAGGTACGTGAGTTATGTCCATCTCACTAGATATAGATGGGCATTAATGCTCAATTGAATGATACATTCCCATAAAAATGTGAACTCTTATTAATCTACCAACTCTCATGTTAAACAACTACAAAATAAAGTCAACATAGTTCCTTTAACACAACCAAAGTTAAAATTAAATTATCTCTATCCCTAAGATAAACTAAGTAGCCTTCATATATTTTATGTCAAACTACTATTAAATTGACTGTACCCTACTAGTCACTTTCTCTAGAATATCAACCAATATTTAGGGACTTGGACTTAGATTCAGGGACTTGACTGATTTTGATCTCACACTTACTTCCTTGACTTCACCAAAATTCTTAATTTTAACTTTGGTTGTGTTAAAGGAACTATGTTGACCTTATTTTGTTGTTGTTTAACATGAGAGTGTGTACCTCATGTACCTCATGCTAGTGTTCTTGGATACCTTGTATACACTATTTTGCATTAGACTAGACATTATCCAAATAGTGAGTATTTATTGAGCAACTTTTATGGCTAATCTTAGTAGGAAATACATGATAATAGTCAATAGATTTAAAATATTTATGGTAAATATATATGAATTATTCAATATTTTATTGTAATTCATACTATAACTTAATTATAGCCAACAAAATTTAGTATTAATACTACAAATTGTAGACATAGTAGTGCTGGTGTAACTTGCAATAGTGTCAACTTGAGGTAGTCAAAGTACTATCAAATTCACAATGAATCAATCTTTTCACATGTGAATGGAGTATATATTGATGCTTAGTTTCATTTTATCATTGATGAAGGGGAGGAAAAGAGAGTTATCTTGGAGAAGGTAAATAATTTGTGTGAATCTTGTAGATATTTGAGAAATCTAGTGAACAAAAAGAAGTTTCGATAGGGTACTGAAGCTATGTGCAATTCTATCTTAGGAAAGTACTTTATTGGCTATTATTGTTGCTCTTTTGCTCTTGCAAGGTATACAACATGGGAGAGAATGTTGAGATTGTTTCAAATATTTTACAAATCTTGGTGTATTATTTATTATGCACTCATGCAAAAGGTGTTTCTCACTTGAGATTATGCTTGATGCCATATAAAATATGTATTATGATGTGTTTATAAATATCTAATATTATGTAAGATGTGTAAGATAGTTGGAAAATATTGTATACTTTTTATTCTACAAGGAGTTTTCGTATCATAATTTCTCTAGATAGAATTGGCGTAAGAAATTATAATTGTATTATAACCACAATATTGTTGATTGCTAGATAATACACTGATTCTCTCTTTGTTAATGTGCTTTTGAAAGAATTTTTATATAATAAATATTATTTTTATAAAATAAAATGAATGATAAATACTACACATTCTTAGATAAAACATCTATATCTATATCTATATTAAAAAAAATGATCATATCATAGGTTAAGGTAAGGAAATCCTTATAGGCATGGGCATGGATTAAATCAAATCCATTCCTTTTGTTTATGCAAGATCGAATGGAAAATCTTGAAGATAACACACCGTAGTTAAAGTGCTACTGAAAGGCCATTGAATTTTTCAGATGTTTGTATAAGTAAAGCATATACAAAGTTATAATGGTCTAGTTGTTCCACGGGTGCAGGTGTAACCCCAACGGCTACTCCAAGTATTACGCAACTTCTTTAATATGTTTTTTTGATTGTTTATGGGCATATAATAGAATTTTATTGATGAGAATAATTTTTTGTTGTGATTTCAGATGCTTTTGTTTTGATTTCCCATTTTGGTCAAAAAAATTGATTCACCATAGGTTAGGATAAGGAAATCCTTACAAGTGGTCCTTTTACACCAAATAACAATGGAAACCCTCATAGTAAATCCTCCTTTTACACCAAAGAATAGTGGCAACCCTCATAGGTGGTCCCCCTTTTACAAAAAACATATATTTATATTTGAAGTTTTAAAAAAAATGATCATACCATAGGTTAAGGTAAGGAAATCCTTAGAGGTGGTCCTCCTTTTACAGAAAATCTATATCTACATTTGATTTTTTTTTAATAAAATTATCATACCATAGGTTAAGGTTAAGGAAATCCTTATAGGCGGTCCTCCTTTTACACCAAATAATAGTGGCAACCCTCATAGGAGGTCCTCCTTTTACACCAAATAACAATGGCAACCCTCACAGGCAGTCCTCCTTTTATAAAAAATAACAGTGGCAATGAGCCCTGGCCGATGAGGTTTCACACGCTATAACCCCTATACATAGTGCCGAATCTACCTTGGCTGATGAGGTTTTGCGTGCTACAACCCTTATACATAGTGTCAAATCTGCCCTGGTCGATGAGGTTTCACATGCTACAACCATTGAAAAAATTTGTTGTGGTAATAATGAGATGAGAAATGAAATCTTTATTTTTAAAGCTATGCCCGTGTTCATTGAAATTTTGACGTACATGGTATTGGTCAAACTTTCAACGAACACGGGCATGATTAAAAAAAAAGAAATTTTCCTTCTGTAATTTGACCAACCAAAACCTTTTTATTTCATTGTCAAAATTTTTGGTATAAAAACTAGGTCAAATGTACTAGTGAATTTGGCCATTAAAAAAAACTCAACCCTTTTAGACAATGATGGAAATGGGAATTTATATGGAGAGAGGTATTTGGATAGAATCAGATGGCTCTAGTGACATAAGATGGAAATAATTATGCCTCGATTATGCTCAAAAAATTTCCTTGTGAATAATGAAAGCTATGTCTTTGTAGTTGATAGGCTGAATGATCTCATAAAATATAAAGGTTATCAAGTATAAAGCTACATTTCCTTCAGTAGAATTGACTTGTTAGCCTCCTGACATCCAAAGCACTATTTTGGACATATTGAAAAATGAATCCCTATTAGTGTCATTATATGATGATTTGATATATTTGTGCATCACTTTATAGGTTGCTCCAATAGAATTAGAAGCACTTCTTCTCTCTCATCCCAAGGCTTCTGATGTTGCAGTGGCATCGTAAGTAATATTTGATTTTGCATTCTCACTTATGATGACAGACAACCATAGGAAAAGTACTACACAGGACCTAAGATGCTTTGTGACACACAAGGCAATAAAAACAAGAGACAAAATAAACAGAGACAAAAAGGAATGGGTGGAAAAATAAAAGCAAAAAATAGTGAGTAGAAAAAAATAGAATTTTTTTGAAGATTCAAATCATTTCAATTGTCAACCACTATCTATAGATCAATATCAACCATAGATCGCTCATTTGAGCTCGTTCATCTCACATAGTAAATGCCTTTTGTGTAATGATTGATTTTAGTAATAGTAAAAAAAGATTATTGTGCCACTTCTCTTTTAACAAATTTTCAGGGTAAATTCTTGCTTATTATGAGTTTGTTTCTTACATTTGCTTCACCTTTTGTATACATTTCTTTTATTGTGCAAATTAATTAATATTTTATTTCCTAATTTCTTAGAATTTTCCTTCCTTTTTATCTTGGATATTTGAAGAAAAAGATTGACTTGACTTAACTTGCTTGTTTAATTTCTAAGCATTTTTAAACCTTCTTTTTCACTCATTTTCAAGATGTTGATTTTTTTTTATCTAGGGTATGCCTCTACATAAATAATCAATACCTTAAACACAATGTACATTGATTGTAGATGATATATTATTGTAAGGACTAACGTTGCTATTGTATAATATATTTAATTCGCTAAACCTCCCAGTGAATTCACATTTCTTTATGCTTAAACTATAATAAAATTGTATTCACGCCACTTTTCTCTTCCCTAATTTTTGTATAAATGCTTAATCTTTGACCTGCAACCAGTGGCATCATCATCTCACCGACAAAATCAAGAATTATATGTTTTCTCTAAAATAAAATGTATCAAAGTAAGTTGGTTGGTTTGTGAATCTTCAAGATTGTTTAATATCTTGATCAACCATAGAAGCCCTAATGTCAAGCTAAGTCCTTCTATTCACTTTATGATTCTCTTGAGCAATCCAAAATATGGTGTCTCTTTATTCACAAAAGGAGCAACATAGAAAAATATATCTCCTCCATTGATTGAGACTTTGAGGCACTGTATATTTGTACATGAAACCATATTTTTTAAAGTATATGAATAATGGGCTTAGTTATTTATTCAATTGGTTCTCATGTTAGAAAGAAAGGGAAAAATTATCCCTTTTCTTTATCAATTGGAGTTGTGGATACCCCATCACATAGAAAAGGGCACATTTTCTAATGTATTTATCAAAATATGAAAAGAGAGGGAGATGACTAGAGAAGATTGAAGAGTGGAAGAAATACCTTACATATATTTTATTAATAACAATTAAATGATATCCTGCAAAGACCTCCCTTGTAAAGGAGAAATCTCGACCCCTTTCTCGTGTCAAGACCTCCCTTGCGGTGGAGTCTAGCCTGAATATGGTGCATAATGTAGACTTCTACTAATGTTGTGGGTTGTTTTGTAGATTAGATGGTTTGTGATCTTCTCTTCTAGATCTTCATCACTAGATGATGGATTCTTGGAGATCCTTAGTGTTGTCACAAAAGTTTGCACCCTTTATTAGGTGATGGTTAGTGACCTAAAAAACCTTGTGAAAGATGGAAACAACCTCCAAGTTTGGGACTTAACAACTAAATTTGAGTCTTTGGAGAAAGTTGACTTCCTTTACAATCAGGGTGACACCTAAATCTACTTACTTTTTGAAGGAAAGGGGGAGAAGGATCCATAAAGGGAAATAAGGGTGATACACCAAGATTGAATGGTTGATCTCCTCCTATCTGTGACTACACTATAATCCAGTAAGATCATAACTACACTATTCAAATATTTACTGCCATTAACTTTATATGAAGGTAAGGAACCAAAACAACCCTACAAGGAACAAAATATTCATTGAACAAGGCTAACCAATCAAGACTACACTTTCACCAAAATTTGTAGATGATAAAATATATATAAATTATAACAAGGTATAGAAGACCTACATAGCTATATGAACTTAAGAATAGATTAAACAATGATGTTATTGAATGTGACTAGGAAAATTAGAGTCACAGAAAGGGATTTTGTAAGATAACCAGAGAAGAGATCCTAAACAAATGTATAGAAATGCCTCTTAAAGAGTTCAGGCGTAACTCTGGTTGAAACATTAGAATTCAAACCCCTCTTAGGTTTAGTTACAAAAGATGACCAGAGAGAGGTTTAAAGACAAATATGATCTCAATACATATGAGTTTGTTAGGATTAAGTGATACTGAAAGGGGGGTGAATCAATATCAAAAAACTTTAAATTATTTCTTAACTAATTAGCAAATAACATAGTAAATACAATAACCCACAGTTAATTATACACACACAAGAGTATTCATAAAACCATATTTGTTCTTGAGGAAATCCTGGTCAAAGATAAATCTTGGTGGGGATGATACCCACAAATATATGCACTATAATATAGAGACCTTGATAGGAGTCTTAGCCCTGTTAGGAGATGAGTATTACAATAGGAAGGTCCTTGTTAGAGGATTGATAAACCCAGTTAGGGGTATACAAAAGATGTTCTTACTACACTTACAAAATTATGGACTTCCTGTCCTGATTTACAAAGAGATTACATATGTATATATGAGAACTCTTATTGTAAATCCATGCGACATGTTCTAAATTACCTTTCAAATTTCTCTTCTCTTCTCAAACTTGCATCCACAAGTTTCATACTTCATTCCACCTTCACAATCACATATTGCATCATATACGTATATTCCATTGAGAGTATAGTAACTAGGTCGACCTTTAATAGGCATTTAAAAAACATAATTCAAGGTCTATCACATAATATTACAACATGCAACCTTACATACATTATAATGGTATTGTGTTAGCCATACATACATGATTAATACATAAAATAACATAACATGGTTTGGCCAATACCTATACAACTTTGCAAGCCCTAATGCTCTATTATCTACCTATAACTGTACTCAAAGAAATGCCTCTCTAAAAGCACACATCTAAAACATGTACACTCAAACATAGAGCTTTTTCATATATCAATACATCATCCTATAACTTTGCATGCCATAATTCTTCCTATAGTATCTTCAGAATCCATAATATTGTATCTATCTACCTATCATTGACAATGGACTTAGGAATTTTTCATTTCATTGCCTAGCAAAACTATGTCCTTGTGTCTTGCAATGATCATGGGGATACGTTTTATCATAAATGACAATATACATGCAATCCAATGTTGACCACTTGTCAACAAAGTTGATAGAGAACCTAAAAAATGAATTTTCTATCCTTTGATAAATATTGCATACAATCAAAAGCAGTGATCACGACACAAAAGTATCTGCATATTGGTAAATGCACCTTCGATTAGACAAACATGAGTAAACCGTGTATGAAGAAGATCCCAGGGCATAAAATTTGATGTGTTATAAGGTTGTTGAGAAACAATATAAATCATGTAGAGTTTTGTAAATATGAAATCATTTTGATATGACATGTAAAACAACTCGAAGACCACCTACAATCAATAAATAGGATAGAACAACTCATAAAATTGACCAAGAGCACATTAATGACACCATTTTGATAGAGGGGGCACTCTGAGTATCTAAGTGATAAATGCTCTGTCATTAGTTGAATACCCTTATCACTAAGGAATCAACCAATAATAACATCTTGTTTATCGGTGCACACAATGATACCTACTCATTAAGGAGAGTCTCAGAATCATTAGTGATGAATGTTATATCCATGAGATAGTTTGGTGAGAGAAAACATGTGTCTCACCAACATCTAACTGGAATCGGTAGACAGATCCCATTGAATAACCTTTTAGTGGAAGAAAAAAAATCTCATCGGTACCGACATCGACAATGTCCTATCACTTGTGCAATTGAATCTTTGGTAACTAATCAAATAGAAATGGTGACCAAAGGGTCAACAATTGGGTGACTTTGTGGAATACTTTCCTGCTAAGTATAAACAAAATTAGTAGCCTAATAATCCATTGGGCATAGAGTGATTGTAAAGTTTGAAACCTACAACCTCTGGTGACTGAACATGAACCTCAAAATTTTCTATTTCCAAGGAAATATTGTGCATGGGAACTTGTTGAGAAGCTCAAAATTTACTCTTTTATATACAACACCTTAACTTCCTTTAGAAGAAAAGTTTAAGATGAATACCATTGACCAGGATTAGAAGAACCTCACCATTAGGCCTAGATAGCTAAAAAGCATTGGCCTCCTTGCAATTGATAATAATATATGGGCCACTCCACATAGCATCAAACTTGGAGTGCTTACATGGCTTAGCTTTTTCTGCATCCCACTTGAGGAAAAGGTCACCTTCTTTGAAAACTCTATCAGTAGCCCTTTTGTCAAAACTTCTTTTAACTCGTTGTTGGTGCTCTCCAAGTATGTGCATATTCTTCTATCTAATTTCTTCTAGTTCCATTACTTCAACCTGCCTAACTATCATAACATCACCTTCAACTAGCTCTAATTAATGAGCTAATTCAAGAGATGATAACTCAAGTGATAAGGGAAGCCTTTATTATCTTCCATATACTAGCATAAAGGGTAATTTACCGACTGTTATCTTGGGTGTAGTTTTGTTGGCCCATAAAGCTATCCTTAGTTTGTTGTGCCAAGACCTTTGATTATCTTTAATTTTTCTCTTGGTTATCCTTATGAGGTTCTTGTTAGAAGTGTTAGAATTCTTAGGTACTGAGAGGGGGGGGTGAATTAGTACAAATAAATTTAAAGTTAATTCACCCACTGATCTGATTAACCTTACTAATACCTTCCAAATAGTAAAGCATTAACTAAAGTAAATAAATAAAAGATAGCAATATCAGACATTCACAAAATCATCACACATGAAACAATGATTTTTACATGGAAACCCTTGGTTAGAGGGAAAAAACCATGGTGGAGATGACATCCACAATCCCACTATTATAGTAAATGAGTTTTCCCTATTGGGAGCTTACAATTAACCTTTTCTGATGGTTCACCCTTGTTAGGAGTGACTATTAGATATGCTCATATCTACCTTGCTAGATGATTTATAAGACTTTGTTAAGAGCTCACCTAATTAAGGGATTTACAATAAGAACTTGTTAAAGTTCACCCAGTTAAGGGATTTACTTGTTGTAACTGCTAGGGAGCAACAAGTTGAATGATCTGTATATAGCACTGACTGCTTGACATATCTAATCTTTTTTTGCACACTGTAATTGCTCACCAATTTGACTCTTTCAGATCTCTGATCGCAACCCTAATTGATTTCACAATCAACCATAGTAACCTTCACAAATATCACAACAACAACAACCAACTACATTTAAATTATGAGTAGTACCACTTATATATATTTCAAGCACTGACTTCATGAAAAATAAATATTTTCCCTTCAAAGTGATAATCTCCATGAAAAACACAATTTCCTATGACAGCGTCAGCTTATAATAAGATCTCCATTATATTTCTCAAAAATAATCAAACATGTTTTGACTTCTCCAATACACCACCTTAGATATTCCTAAAATAATATCCCTGAATCCATAATTAACTCCTCATCGATTCTATCACCATTATTACACACCATCATACAATTAAGTATCATCGCAACCACTATATCGGTTACCGATCTAACATCTTTCAATTGATACTCAAAAACAACAAGTCTTCTTACTTGTTGGAATGACTATGTTACCAAAATATCTATCATAGATCAACCAAATGAGTTGTGGTCGGAACCATACTTTACTCTAACCACGTTGATATTATATCTGGATTGTACCTCGTAATTATTCATCTACAATTTTTTTTTTATCATGCAAAGCACAAAATCACCCCCACATTACCCAAAATGATCCAAGAGGGACTTATTGACACAAAAAAACCTAAAACCAAGGTGGAGAATGAAACACAACCTTGTACAAGCCAACCTATCACTAGAAATTTCAAATTGGGCTTTTTGTAGGAACTCAAGAATTTGAATTCCTTAACTTCAAGAACCATCTAAAAGTATTCAAATGGATCCCAAGGGTCCCTTAGAACCTAAAACAACATAAAAAAAAAAAAGGAACTTAAACAAAAAAATTAAAACAAAATTTAATGACTTGGGATGCTCATGCATCACTTTCGCCTTTAGGTTCTTGACTTTGTTTTTTAGCATCCAAATCCCCTCTATGTACAAGCCAACATATCACTAGATTTCAAATTGGGCTTTTTGCAGGAACTCAAGAATTTGAATTCCTAAACTTCAAGAACCATCTAAAAGTATTCAAATAGATCCCAAGGGTCCCTTAGAACCTAAACCAACATAAAAAAAAAAGAACTTAAACAAAAAAAATTAAAAACAAAATTTAATGACTTGGGATGCTCATTCACCACTATCACCTTTAGGTTCTTGACTTTGTTGTTTAGCATCATAAGATTGACTTACCTTGACCATAATTTTGGTGCACATTGAGGATATTATCCTTTATTTTTTTAAGCCTACCTTTTCAGTTGTTCCTCAACACCTTGAAGTCCATAGTCACCTTCACTAGGATGGACAACATCTTAGATTTATCTATCTTGTTCCTCTTGAGACTAAACTTAGCTTCAACCTTTTCCAGTCTACCTTGGAAGTATTATAGTTTTACATGAATAAGTTTTGTTTTTGAAAGGAACCAATTGGATAGTCTAGCTTGACCCAACAAACCATCCTTATCTAGTTCAATAATATCTTCAATTCGATCAACATTGTCATTCTGACTAGACATGTCCTCCATGATCACAATTTACATCCTCCACATGGTCTTCAAACTACACATTATTTCCTTGACCATGTTCTACTAAAGGGGAGTTGGCATCAAAATCATCCTCATTCTCATCAATCTAAATCCTATCTTCCTCCTTCTCCTCTTCCTCAAGAATAATTTCCTTCCCTTTCCTTGTGGCATCAACCTTTGCTTTACTTTTGTCTTTTCCAATGTGAGGACATTTTCTCTTTTTCTTAGCTAAAGAATTCTCCTCATCCTAAGTGAAAGAGCCATTTGACCACTCATGATGGGTAAAAGAGCATTTTTTGGAAGATTTCTTTAACAAAGAGTATTCCCCATCATTGTCCTTTGTAGCTAGTTCTTCTTCATCACTAGAAGATTGACCTTAATGTTTGTAGGACAATGTCAGAATACAAGACACAAACTAGTTTATATTTCTTACAACTTGTTTTGGAATTTTCTAAAGTTAACCAAAATAAAAATGACTATGACATGCTCCATGATTAATAGAATTAAACCTTCACGAAGGTTCGAGAGTCTATTATTTTTAGCATGATCTCTAATCCCCGTATCTAGGGAAGAAATTGGGTAGAATGACAATGAAACTAATTTATTATGAAAAAAATGGTTTGAAAGGATGAAATGATGGCTAAATAAATTTGAAAAATTCCTATCAAAAGTGCAATACCTCATTATTACTTTAACAACCTTCACTTAATAAATTTTGATGGTATTCTGGTTGTTGCCCCCTGCAAAGTTTCTTTTAAGGTTGTCGTGCTCCCTTTTTCTAAAAAACTTATTCATGGTAGTAGCATAAACTTTACGATCCATACAAATCTTCTTGTCCTCAATGGAAAGAATATTAATTTAGGTAATTAGGTCTTCAATAATCACCAAGTCTATATTAAAGACATGGATAGTCCTATGCTTCCAATTAGTCACAAACTCCTTTGTAGCCTGAGGGTCAACACCATGGAGTTTTTCTATATATGGAGTGACAACGCCCTCCACCAATTTTTCCCATACCTCAATGTCAATTTTCCATCTATCATAAGTGATCATCTTGACATGGCTCCTCTCACCACTCACCATGTTTGAGGACAAAAGATATTTTTCTAGAACAATAGGAATGTGATAGAAGAAGCACAATAATACCAAATGAAATAGGGGATCAACCAATAAACCCAAGAAGAAATGGGATCCCTACCTAGAATCTGTGGGTACATAATGATGAAAAGATGGGAACTCATTATGCACAAGCTATGTGACACCACCTTAGCTCTTGAGACTTTCATTATTAATGAGATTTTGGACAATGAGGGTATATTTATGAGAGTTTGGACAAGGAAGCGAATGAGATCATCTAGACCCAATGTTTTCTTATGATTAGAAGAGACCCCTTGATTGGCAAAAAAATTGCTAGAACATTATCCTCCCTTAAGATATGAGTGATGTGACACTTTTTGAAGGAGGCAATAATAGCTAAGTTATCAAGGATTAAGCTTTGAATGATCCAACTTAGCCTTTGAATCCTCTTAAGACAATTGATGTAATCTAAATAATCATCCTTAATCCAAACTCTCTTGCACTCCTAGGATTGACATAATTTTAAGCCAATGTAAACAACCTTAGCTTTGGAAAAATTGTAAATGACATGTTAAGAAGGAAGAAAAATGATAATAAATTACAAAGAAGTTTGTTTAACTATGACATCTTATAAAATGAAAAAGAAAAGAAAAATTTTCTTATCTCATTATTAATTTTTTTTAAAAACACTAACTTGATAAATAGGAGGGATTTAAAGAATGTGGAAGTGGTCTTTTTTAAATTTTTATTCTTTAAATTAATTACAAGGGAGGTGATTATGGGCTCATGGCCTGAAATTAATTACAATTACAAGGGAGGTGATTATGATTTTGGATCTTATAGAATTTACAAATCTTACAAAGGACTCTATTTCATTTTTCAATTGAAATGTTAAATTCATTTAGGAGATTTTGACAATCAAATAGTTTCATAGATTTTGATTATGTCTTAAGTTCAAATCTTTTATGAAGTTAATAATTTAAAAATAAAAACTTTTAATTTTTTAAAAATTTTAATTGTAACCTTTTGTTATTATTAGTTTTTAGGCATCATAGAAGCTTGAAGGTGCCCAAATTTTTATAAAAGACACTATTAAATTTTGAACATGCGTTATGAAATTAATTGTTGTTTGAGAATTTTTAATATGACTATTGAAATTGTTCCTTGATTACATGCTCATAGTATTTTAGGAATACATATGGCGTAAGACTAAAATCTATATATACATCATTTTGCACCAATGTTTACCTCACAATTATCATCTCCAATCCAAAAATTGAATTAATTTATGATTTTGTTAAATTTTTTTAAAGTTTGATATTATTTTTTAGATTTTTAAATGAAAAATACTATCATCTTCTCCTCCAAGTTTCCCTGCCTAGCGCTAGCCATTTCCCCGCTCCAGGTTGAAGAGAAAGAAAAAGATGTAGAAGATGATGGTTGGTCGATTCCTAACCCTCCTATCAATCCCCAATGATGTTTGGAGTTCTAATGATAAAGATCCTCCTCCTTTTGGAACTGCTCTTGTAGCTTGATGGCTTTAAGCCTATTTTTTTTATGAATAGTTGATGTTGTTTCCATCTTTTGCCATGTGAACTCTGCGGGGTGATTTTTATGTCCCCCGGCCCCTTTTTTGTGAATATGTAGCTTTTATATTAAATTAATAGAGAAGGCACTATTCATCAAAAAATACTACCAATCATGAGAAAATGCAAGGTAGAGGTTGTTGGCAACAAACGTGAATCTGGCAAAATTTGTGAAGAAACCCTAATCGATGTTATGGAAAAGGTTGTGGATGACATCAACATTTTGTGCAATCAAGCTATCATCTGCAAGCTCTTTTGTCTTAGGGCTTCAAGAGAGGAAATTAAAAATGGATCTGAGATGAGTGGCGTGTGGAGGTTATTATCAAATTCTTGCCCAAATAATTTTTCTTTGCAGTTTTCACAGATGGGACTGAAAAGAAAAGGATTGTCAATGTTGGATTATGGAAAATTAGGGGCTCTCCTTTGTATATCCAACAATGGTACAAAAATTTTGATCCTTTCATGCTCCACCCTACTGATCACCCTATTTGGATAAGATTATATAATCTACCATTGGAATATTGGCCAAAGGCATGTCTGGTGAAAATTGGCCAGACAATGGGTGCCCTAATTAGCATTGATCAAGATATGATCGTGTAAAAAATATAGAGAAGGACTATATTCTAGAAATACATAGCAATAATGCTCTATTCTAGCAATGAACATAAAACAAAATCCCCAAAATGGGGCAGACACAAAAGCTAGAGAAATATGCAAGATCCTTCTTGCTTCTGTTTAATCAAAACACTTCTACAATGAAAAATAAACTTGCAGCTATTGGGGCTGCATACAATCTTCCCTGAGCTTCTCAAAGCTCATACAAGATTATCTAAAGCAATCACTACTTAACAAAATAATCATTTACTTCTCTGATAAAAAAAGAGTATTACAAAAAACTTTAACTTTTGTTGTTGCATACAAAAGAAATTATATCCATGTATCTCTATGAAAGAATAAAGATATTCTTCCCTTTATAGAAAATTTGTTGTCCAAAGGAAGAAAGAAGAAGTCCAAGGAAGAAATCAGATTTCCCAAAATCTAATTGAACTTATCTTTCAAAGTCCACACAAAATATTAGATTTAAACTTTATTAAATAAAAGTGAAATAAGGAGGCTTCTAGACAATCAGATTTTATTCTAAAAATCCAATGCTCCCCCATTATCTTGAGCCAAAAAATAAGATCATGCTTGATCCAAACTAACTATGCCTAGATTTCTCCTTAGGCACTCAAAACTTGCAATGTCCAATGGCTTGGTGAAAATGTCTACTAGTTGCTACTCTGACCTGCAAAACTTCATTTTTATTTCACCATTCTCAACTAATTCTCTAATAAAATGATATCTGATTTCAATGTGCTTGCTTCTTCCGTGAAACACTGGATTCTTCGACAAAGCTATTGAGGAAATATTATCACAAAATATTGTGGTTCCATCCTCTTGTTCTTCCTTCAAATCTGCTAAGATTCTTCTCAGCCAAATAGCTTGACATGCTGTTGCATTTGCTGCTATATATTCAGCCTCTACTATAGATTGAACAACTATGGGTTGCTTCTTAGAAGCCCATGAGATTACACCTAGACCCATGTGAAAGACATGTCTAGAAGTTCTCTTCCTATCATCCAAACTCCCTGCCCAATCACTATCTGTGTAGCCAATAAGACTAAAAACATTTGATGTAGTATACAAAATACCATATCCTTTGGTGCCATTCACATACCTTAATATTCTCTTTCCTGCTTGCCAATGGGAGTCCCTTGGAGTTTCCATAAATCTAGAAATTAAACTTACTGCATGCATAGTGTTTGACCTAGTAGTTGTTAAATACATCAAACTTCCAACTAAACTTTTATATAAAGTTGGATCCACATTGCTGTTGCAATCTTGCTTGATTAACTTTAAACCTACCAAAGTTGGTGTTGGAGTAGGTTTGCTACTTTGCATTTTAAAATCTCTCCAAGATTTGATTTGCATATATTTCTTGAGAGATAAAAATACCTTCATGTATTTGTTTTACTTCTATGCCTAGAAAATATCTCAAGATGCCTAAGTCTGACATTTCAAACTTCCTTTTCATGGCCTCTTTAAAATCAGCAATGAGGAAATCATTATCCCCATTAAAGATTAAATCATCAACATACAAGACAATAATTAAAATGTTACCATTAGTTTCCTTGATGTAAAGAGTGGGCTCACCATCATTTTTACAAAAGTCATTGCTCATCAAATATGAGTCAATTCTACTATACCATGCCCGTGGAGCTTGCTTAAGCCCATAAAGAGCCTTCTTCAGCCTATACACTTTACTTTCATGGCCTAGAACTTCATAACTAGGTGGCTGCTCTACATAAACCTCTTCTTTCAATACTCCATTCAAGAAGGTGAACTTCACATCCATTTGATAAACCTTCCATTTGTGCTGAGCTGCAATTGCTATGACAGCACGCACGGTTTCCATTCTAGCAACACAGGCATATTTCTCATTGTAATCTCTACCAAACTGTTGTTTGTACCATTTGACCACCAATCAAGCCTTATGCCTATCTATTTTTCCTTCAACATTGCTCTTGGTCTTGTAAACCCATTTAACTCCAATAATTTTCTTGTTGGAGGTAAAGTAGTGAGCTCCTAAGTTTCATTTCTTTTTATTGCATCCATTTCCTCATCCATGGCCTTACACCATTTTTCTTTTTTTTCAACATCCTCAAAATAAATTGGATCAATATGAGAAAATAATACAAAATTGCTATTTTTATCAAATTTAGTTTCATACCTTTCATCTTGGTATATCTCCCTTAAACTCTTGGTCTTTCTTGGCACTAGGGAGGCAAGAGTGGGATCATAACTCTCAGTATTGTTGTTTCTTTTCTTTGTGGGGCCAATTTGCACCCTTCTAGAGCCTTCTATATCTGTTGTTACATCATTTTGTTGATCATTAAATTCACCGTCTTCAACAATAATAGGCACTTTACTTGAAGTGCTCGAAGATATGTCCACTAAACCATCCCATGACTCATTCTCAATGAACTCCACGTCTCTTAAAGTGATGATCCTTTTGGTGACTGGATCATACAATCTATATGTCTTTGAATCAAGACTATAGCCCATGAAAATAGACTTCACACCCTTGTCATCCAACTGTTTACTTTGCTCCTTTGGCACGTGTGCATATGCTACACACCCAAACACTCTCAAGTGTTCAACTGTCCATCTATGTTTTGCCCATGCTTCTAATGGAATCTTGTCACAAACTGATTTTGTAGGACTTCTATTTATCAAATAGACTATTGTTACTATAGCTTCTCCCCAATATTCAATTGGGAGTCCTTTTTCTTTCATCATGCTCCTTGCCATCTCAATGATGGTTCTATTTTTTCTTTCAGCCACTCCATTTTGCTGCGGAGTATAACTGGCTGTTAGATCCTTCTTTATGCCATTCTACCTACAAAAATTTACAAAAATATTGGACATATATTCCCCCCCCCTCTATCTAACATTAGGACTTTAATATTTTATCCACCTTCATTTTCAACCTAGGCTTTAAATTCTAAAAACTTATCAAAAGCTTCAGATTTATTTTTCATAAAATAAACCCATGTTCTACAATTGAAATTATCTATGAAAGTCATAAAATAAGTACTCCCCCTAGTGGAAGTGATTTGCATAGGGCCAACTAAATCAGTATGCACCATCTCTAATGGCGCTCTTGCCCTTCTAGAGTTTCTAGAATTAAAGGGAAACCTATCTTGCTTACCCAAAATACAAGCCTCACACTTGCTACTGAACTCTTTAATACATGGCAAATCGTCTACCATTTTTTTCTTGGACAATAAATTTAAACCAGCATAGCCAAGATATTCATACCTTAAATACCATATCTTGGAGGGGTCTTCAATCACGCTCTTGAAGGTTGATTGTCGTATTATTGTACATTCTTTCTTGGGAGGTGCCACTGCTGATTGTGAAGAGAAACACATCTCTACCTTTGATGGAAACATTCGATTCTTTGTCATTTGAACTACTACAACAATTTTCTTACTCCCAGCCTTCTCATAAATGACACATTGGTCATTCTCTATCAGCACTTTATAACCATTTTGAGTGAGTTGTCCAACACTCATCAAATTGTGCTTTATACCTAGTGCAAAGTAAACATTCTAAATTTCTTGTTTCTCACCTTGCTTGGTGTAGATCATAATAGATCCTTTGCCCACAACTAGAACAATTCCATTGTTCCCCATTCTAATTTTAGACTTTATATTTTTATCAATGAAAGAAAAAAGGCTTTCATTACCACTCATGTGGTTACTACAACCGTTGTCTAAATACCAGACTTCAGGGCTGCCTTCTTCACCAACATTGCACATGATGAAGGCTGTGGGATTATTTCCATCACCCACTTTCATATCAACAACATTTTCACTCGGCTTTGACTAATCACCTTGCTTTTTCCAGCACTCACTAGCATAATGCCCAAATTTATGACAATAATAACACTCAATATTACCTTTGTCCAAGCTATTTTTCTTCTTGCCTCTAGAATTATTCTGAGAGCTGCTAGCACCCTCATTTGTGGCTGCTCGTTCTAAGCTTTCTCATCTAGCATTTTGTTGTCTGGAGTTACCACAACCTCTACCTCTTGAACCTCTTCTATATTTGTTTCTTCCTCTTCCCCTACCTCTTGCATTGGCTTGAGCTCTAAAAGCTTGTTCTTGAGAAGAATTTGTAGACCTATTAATGCGATGCTCATGGGTTTGGAAAGAACCCATTAACTCATCAATAGTCATTACTGAGAGATGCTTTGCCTCTTCAATGGAAATTACTAGATTATCAAATTTTGAGGGCAGACTTCTCAAAAATTTCTCTACTATTCTTTACTCCTCCATGGTTTCTCCATTGGTTCTTAACTAGTTTATCAAACTAGAGAGACTTGAGCTGAAATCTGAAATGGACTAATTGTCCTTCATGAGAAGAGTCTCAAACTCTCTTCAAAGTATTTCGAGCTTCACTAAATGAACTTTTTCAATCCCTATAAAACTTGTGTGAAGAATATCCCAAGCTTCTTTGGAATAATTAGCTGCTGCTATTTTGGGAAAGATTGCCTCTGTCAAGGTAGTTTCTATCAAGCTCAAAGCTTTTGCATCTTTCCTCCTTAACTCCTTCAACTGAGTCTTTTGATTATTTGTGAGGGCAGAAAACAAAGTTGGGTTAGTCACATTCATAAAGCCATTTACCACAAGCTCCCACAAGTCAATTGCAATCATAACAGTCCTCATATTCTTTGCCCAAACATCATAATTTTGTCCATTGAAGGATGGTGGCTGCTACCAACTCTTTCCTATATCTCCAGCAATGTCTCCTGTGCAAGATAAACATATACCTAGAAAAAACAAATGCCCAAACTCACAAGGATTGACGGTCAATTAGCTATGATACCATGTAAAGAATATAGAGAAAGACTATATTCTATAAATACACAGGAAGAATACTCTGTTCTAGCAATGAACAAAAAAAAAATCCCCAAAATGGGGCAGACACAAGCTAGAGAAATATGCAAGATCCTTCTTGCTTCTATTTAATCAAAACACTTCTACAATGAAAAATAAACTTGCAGCTAAATACACAAGAAGAATGCTCTGTTCTAGCAATGAACAAAATAAAAAATCCCCAAAACAGGGCAGACACAAGCTGGAGAAATATGCAAGATCCTTCTTGCTTCTATTTAATCAAAACACTTCTACAATGAAAAATAAACTTGCAGCTACTGGGGCTACATACAATCTTCCTAGAGCTTCTCAAAGCTCATACAAGATTATCTGACGCAATAACTGCTTAACAGAATAGTCATTTACTTCTCTGATAAAAATAGAGTATTACAAAAAACTTTAACTTTTGCTACTACATACAAAAGAGAAATTACATCCATGTATCTCTATGGAAGAATAAAGATATTCTTCCCTTTATAGGAAATTTGTTGTCCAAAGGAAGAAAGAAGAAGTCCAAGGAAGAAATCAAATTTCCCAAAATCTAATTTGAACTTATCTTTCAAAGTCCACACGAAATATCAAATTTAAACTTTATCAAATAAAAGTCAAATAAGGAGGCTTCTAGACAATCGAATTTCATTCTGAAAATCTAACAAATCGATGAGTATTTTGGGAAATATGCACATATTCAGATCACGCCTATTAAGAAGACCCCTAAAACCCTTTCCTTGATGTTCAAGAACCTTCTATGGCTGCAACATATTGAGATATAAGATGATAGGGTCTTTTGCCTAAAATGTTGAACAAGACAACACAATGACGTAGATTGCCCTCAGAAGCCCAAGGTTAAGAAAGTATGGCATCCTATTAAGAAACAAAACAAAACACATGATTGCTTGACACTTGAATAACGTGAGGCAATGAATGAGGCCCACTCACTTCCTATTATGGCAATCAAAGCCATCCTAGATTATGTTAAGAATGCTTATGAAGTGTCGGATATTAGGTATGAAGATGATGTAATGGAGGATGAACCTTCTAGGGATGAAATAGATATCATTAAAGAACAATCCATTTCACAGACTGCTTAATTCGAAAGTGGAGGCTATCAAGAAGCAAAAAGGAAGGAGATCTCTAAAAGAACTTAGAGAACTTGAGGCTAAGGAGAAGAAATTTATCAGCACCACAAAATTTATAGCAAGTACCAAGGGGGGTAAGGCCTCCCTTGTGAAGCAATGAGGTTGCTATCTTGGAATTTCATAGTCTCCTAAAGTAACACATGGTGAAGCATCAATTGCAAACTTTCAATTGAAAACATTTAGCACTTCCTTAAATTTCTATTTTGTTGGAATACGTATCTATGGACCTATCAAAACTGTGGAGAAACACAGAACTTGGTGCTAGATTATTGAAATTGTCAGTCAACAGAGGTATGGGAAGCTAATCATAGGAGGTGACTTCAATTCGATTTAGATAGTTTAGAGAAGTTGGGAGGAATTAATCGCATTACTCAAGGAATGGTGGATTTTTGACACTTTGTTCAAAATTCAGGGCTAATGGATATCTATACTGATAATGACATGTATACATGGACTAATCATAGGAGGTATTTCTTGAACATTTCTGAAAAATTGGATAGGTTTCTCATTTCTCCATAATGGATTCAGGATGGAACCTCGGTTAGGGAAAAAATCACGCCATGCTCCATTTCATACCACTTTTCAATTGAATTGAATATTGAATATTGAGGGCAACACGCACAACATCAAGACATGTTTCAAATTTGAGAACATATGGTGAAGAGACCGAAACTTAACATCACTTCTGGAATCACGGTGGATGGAAGCTAAATTTGAAGGGTCAATCAGCTTCAAAATTCATAAAAAGTTGCAGTACATTAAAAATAAACTCAAGGACTAGAACAAAAATGTGTTCAAGAATATCTTCTTAGAAAAGGTTAAAATTTAACAAGAATTAGAGGCACTCAATGACAAAATCATCCTACACGGCATGTTCAAAGAAGACTTTGATAAGAAAAAAATGCTTAAAGAAGAACTCTCTAAAGTGCTCAAAAGGGAGGAAATATACTGACGTGATAAGTCTAGGCAATGCTAGCTTAAAGAAGGTGATGCCAACACCAAATTTTTTCATGCATCTTCTAATGAACGCAGGGCCATCAACAAAATTGAAAAAAATATTAATTCTAAAGGAAAATAGATATTTGGATTTGAAATGGTTGGGGAATCAATGTTGGACTACTTCAAAGGCATTCTAGGAAGTAATCACGCTGATGCACTTGACTCTCCCTTACTGCTAGGGCATATCCCATGCCTAATTTCAGAGGAAGATAATTGAAGGTTGGGTGGGCCCATGTCATTGGAGGAGGTTAAATTTGCATATTTTCAAATACATCTGGACAAGGCACTTGGGCCTGATGGATTCCCCGCTAGATTCTTTCAAAATTAATGGCACTTTATGGGGAATGATCTCAGGAAATTGGTTGATGACTTTGTCAAGCATGAGAAATTTGTGGAAAATCTTAACAACATGAACATTAATCTCAATCCAAAAAAATAATCCTACTCTTCATTAAATGATTATCGACCTATCACGTTATGTAATATCATATACAAACTGATGGCCAAGGTCCTTGCTAATGGACTAAAGAGGGTTTTACACCTGATTGTATCTACGGAGCAATACGGATTGCAGACTGTATTATCTTGACTAACGAGGTAGTTCATTTGATGAAATCAGAAAGGATCAAAGGAATGATGATCGAGCTGGATGTTTCGAAGGCATATGATAGAGTTGCTTGGCGGTTTCTATTAACGGTCTTGGAAAAAAATGGCTTTTGTAATGAGTGGATTGAAGTGATCAAGTTTTGCATATCAACTGTCCAGTTCCCAATCTTTGCTAATGGTGCACTATTTGGTTTCTTCAGCGGGACTACTGGCTTGCGCCAAGGTGATCAGCTATCTCCCTCATTATGTGTCATTATGGCTGAGGCTCTGGGTCAAGAAATCATGACATGCAAAAGCATGGGTGTTTGGAAAGGAATCAGGGTTGCCAATGAAAGTATTACACATGCTCAATTTGTTGATGATGCCACACTATTTGGCACGACCAACATTGTCGAGGCTGAGCAGATTAAACATATAATATGTGACTATGAGAGGATGTCTGAACAAGTGATGAATATGGATAAGTCTACCATTTATTTTTTCAACACCAAACCTGGGTTGCAGAGGAAAATGTCAAGAATTCTAGGAACCAATATTGGATCTCTCCAAACTAAAAACCTGGGGGCTCCCATAATTGATGGTGTGTTCAGATCTATACATTGGGAGGAAATTGTGGAAAAATGCAGGTGTAATGCAGCTTCATGGAAAACACGATGGCTTACACTTGCGGGGAGAATCACTATGATCAAAGCAACACTTTCTGCAATGCCCATATATACCTAGAGGGTATATTCAAGCGATTTTTGTGGGAAGGATCAAAGGAAGTCAAGAAGACTCCATTAATCAGTTGGGATGAGGCTTGCAAACACAAATCTATGGGAGGAGCAAGTGTTAGAAAGATTTTCCAACATAACTTGCCCCTTGGGGCAAAGTTGTCCTGGAAAATGTACAAACATCTGGAACGTTTGTGGTGCAAGATCTTTCAAAAGAAGTATTTGGATAAGGATAATCTAAATTGCATATTAACTTTGGAGAATTCCAATGGGGGATGTGCAATAGGAGGTTTCAATGGGAGGCTAGGAAACTTGTTACCAATCACATTACATGCCGGATCAATAATGGCAAACTCGCAGACTTTTGGGCAGAATCCTGGAATGGCTATGACAAATTGGAAAATATGGAGGTTATCTTGCCTTATAGGGAGGAATTGATAAGGAAAACTGGATGCAAAGTTGCAGATTATGTGATCAAATAAAACACATGGGATGTAAAGTTAAAATGGCTCAACCTCTCAAAATATGGTTTTATGCTGTATGTATGGAATATTCATAAGTATGAACTAGATCATAGGTGAATCATCCTGACAAATACCGAGGATGAAATAATTTGGTGTGGGGCCAAGTCCGAGGAATACTCAGACAAGATGGGATATCTAATTCAGGTGCAAGTGGAGGAGATTGGTTTATGACCGGACAAGCTATGTTGGGACCCTGGTATTCTACCCAAAGCTAGAGAATTCTTCTGGGTTGCATTACACAAATGATGTTTGACTAGTGACAGGCTTAACACTATTGGTATCGTAGGTACATCTAGATGTGCTCTATGCTAGAAAGATTTGAGACTGCTGATCACTTATTCATGAATTGTGAGTTTGTTTCCACTTGTTGGGATTAGCTCCTAAATGAATTCTCTTGGTTTGGGGCCAAACAAGATTGCCTTCAAAAAACTTTAATTAGTTGGCCCCAATCATTATGGGGACTCATCTAGACATTGGCACCTGCACAACTCATTTGGAACATTTGGAGAGAAAGAAACAGTCGTATCTTCAAAAACATAGAGATGGTTGTGGATATGCTCATTAAAAGAATTAAATCTGAAATCATTGAGTTAGCTAATGCTAAGGTGAAATATAGGAGGGAAACCAAATTTTTATGCTGGGATGAGTTTATCCAATGAAAATGGACTGAGCTCAAAAGGCCCAACATTCTGCCTGAGAAGTCTGAAAGGCACACTTCAAGATGGGAGCATCCATGCTTAGGGAAATGGAAACTGAACTTCAATGGTGCTTCCAAAGGGAATCCGAGAGTTGTTGGTGCGGGTTACATTATTCGGGATTCCAAAGGTGTGTGCATTGAGGCAATTTCCAAAAACATTGGGTGCACTACTAATAATGAAGCAGAATTCGAAGCTCTGATCACCGGACTACAACTTTGCAAAGCTTTGGATGTAAAAACACTGGCATAGAAGGTGATTCAGAAATAGTCATTTTGGCAGTTATTAAAGGTAACACTCCCAATTGGAAACTTGGGAAGTGGCTAGATCAGGCCAAAAAATTACTGGCGGGGCTCAATGATTTAATAATTAAGCATATATACCATGAGGCTAACAAAGCAACATATATTCTTGCGAATCATGGTGTAGCTCAAAGTTGTGATATTTTTAGAAGCAAAAGAACAGAGGATTGGCCTTCACTAATGGAGGCATACCTCTTTGACGTAGACAATGGTCTGACGGAGAATCTATGAAAATGGATCATGGTTAGTGGATTTGATATTCAAATGACATTTCATTTATGTTGTCTATCTATCCTTCACATGACAGCAGAGAATTAGTGTGTGGGCATCTGCTGAGGGAAGTTTGTATTTGGTAGAGGATATCCATATAATAAAACAACAGCTGTTTTTATTTGATGCCACACCCAACTCTCTTGGCTTCTAGTTTTTAATTGAAGATATGTTTTATGTTGTGGATTTAGGGAGCTGTTGGGCACTGAGGTTCAAATGTTGGTGGTGAAGGATCTTCATCTGGGTTTTGTCCAAAGATAATTGATAGAAGATCTCCAGGAACCATCTACTTGCTATTGGTCAAGGATTGGCTTTCATTTATAATGGCTTGGCCTATGGGATTTCTGTATCCATGTAATTAGGCCTATGCTCATCATTTTATTTATCCTACTTTCAGCAATATTGGGAGCTACCCCCTACTAAAAAATGCAATTATTTGGTCATGGGTCGGAAATGATGGAAAGAGAACAAAAAAGAAGGGGTAACAATTCATAATGCTTGGGAATCCAAGGGAAAAGAGCTCACAAAAAACTACCTGCTTTGCTTGTCTTACACCTTGTTTAAAATGGTTAAGCATAGATGTGTAAATCTGTACCTTCAGGAAAGAAACTATAGAAAAAAATAGTTCAGAAATGAAGACAGAAATTTTGTACGGTCTTTTGTTTTCAAAATCAAGCGGGACGACATTCAGTAAGTTGGGCACAATAGTACCTTTGGTCAAATGCAAGAAATAAGGCTTTCGACAAGTGGAAGATTAATAAGGAGGGGACATTTTCCACAACAAGTCAAATTGTGATATTGCTATTAGGATTCAACTATGTAGTTTTTTAGAGTCAAACTCATTAACCCATGTTTCATGAGTAGTGGCTCACACAAACCCATCTCTCATGAGAATGAATGGAACACTTAGCACTCCTTAGGTGGAATATTCCTCTATAAAACACATGCACAACCTTCAACAAGTGTCCCATTAAAATATACACACAACCTTCTTTCACAGGTATGTCGTAAAATATCTGACATTTGATTTGTTAAAAAATAATTATTAATAATAAGTCGATAAAATTCATTTCCTATAATTCTACAACCTTAGGTGGAAGATTCCTCTATAAAACACACACACAACCTTCAACTAGTGAAGATTCCATATAAACATATGCACAACCTTCTTTCACAGATAGATCACCATAAAATATCTGATATTTGATTTGTTAACAAATAATTATTAGATTTATTTTCTAGTTCTACAGCCTACTACACGAACTAACCAAAAGTGAACACTAATTAGATAATTGATATTTTTCCCCTTTTAAATTTAATAAATTTTAAGAAAATCTAAAATTTTAAAAATAGACCTAAAAAAATTGTTATTTTTTTCAAAACAAATAACAGACCTAAACCATCAAAATGCAGATGTAATAAAGGAAAAGCCTGAATCAAATATCTAAGGATTTGATATAAAATTATAAAAAGAATGGATAGTGAAAATGGCTTTGCAACTCTAGAACCTTGAGTAATTTCCCATGCCTCCCATTCAGCCTACGCAGGTCTAGTAGGGTTTCCATTAATGGCCTCCACTTCCCCAGGGTACGACAGCAATCATTTCCCCTAGGCTATTCAATGCCCTATTAAAGATGGGGATTTAGGGCCCGTTCATTTTAATCCCTCTTTGGATCCTATTTCGGCTACTTCGGAGAAATCTGTATAGCAAACAATCGCAGTAAAGCTTTCCCAAAGGGTACCCTAGGAAAATATCTCGAAGTGTCTGGAGAAACTCTCAATACAAGCAAGGTTTGTGATGGAGAAGAAGGAAAGCAACCCAAGCCAAGATCCTTCAATCAAGCGGTTGAGAACCAAAGGACCTTGCCAAAAGGTGCCCTCTTCCTCTCTTCCATTGCCCAAGGATTAGAAGAAAGTTCAGGAAATGGAGGTAAGATTCCTTCAACCCCAAGACTCATTATTAAGCCTAATCCACAAATGGATATTGCAATTTCTCAGGAGAAGAGTAGGATTAGGGATAGTCCAATTTTTTGTTGTTGTTGTTGTTGATGCTTCCAAGGTTCCATCTAGGAACTTTCTTAATGACTGGTTTCACAATGTTTGGAGTCAAAAGTTAGGGTTTCATTTTTTCGTATTTGTAGAATGTTGCAGAAGGGTTTATTTTTAATGTTTTTCCTTGACCCAAATCCCATCACTTCAAGTGATAGACACCCTCCCACCTCTCACCCTCCTACCTAATCGACCCCACCCCATCAACCCTTATCTGAAACCTAACAAGTTCTTGACTCCTCATCTGTTGCCTGGATGAAGGACTCGACTAAGATTTTTGCTACTCTTGATAAGCTCAAAGGACAATTTGATAATCCTTAGGCTACCCCTATTCAATCGGACTTGGTCCCTAGAGAATTACAGGAGGTTACCAACACCACTGGTCTTGACTTTGGACTAGATCCCAACCCTGCTCCGCCCCAGACAAAGCATAGAACACAGAATGCCCAACAAATTGCTCTAGAGAGGATTCATAACAAGGCAGCCAAATTGCTGTCTACCCCTAGAGCTAAATGGAAAGTCTATTCTATCCTCCCTCAGGGTCAAGATGCTTCTACTGATCAACCTGCAACCCTTGATGTATCAATAGACAAGGTGGGTAGCCCAATGGATTTTTCTATCCCTTCGAAATCCCCCATAGCTAGAGTTTCTACTGATCAAACAGTGATATAGTGAATGAAGAATTTCACACTCATCTATCCCTAGATGATAAACTTAATGAATTATCTGTTGTGGTCATCCCAACACCTCCTCCCCTCCCACCTCCTTCGGATCAATGGATTTATGAGTCTAGGAGGAAAAGTTCCTCTAAGGAGCTAACATTGTCTAGTGAACCAGAAGGGTTGCAGATGGAGCAGCAACAGGATCTCGACCTCGAGGAAGGAGAGATCAGTAAAGAGAAAATGTTCATATTTTCCTCTAGTTTTGGGAAGAAGTATAAGAAGGCCTGGAAGACTGATGGTAAATCTCCTATGGTTACAGTAGATGGGACTAATATTAAGAGAAAGAGAGGAAGACCCCCCTCTGTTGAATGGTAACCCTAAACCTCCCAAAAACCAAATGAGTAATATTCCTAAGTGCTTTAATGGCTTTCGAGCACCCATGGACTCTAATATATAGAAGGGTCATATGCTAGTCAATTGTGCATCATGGAATGTCAGAGGATTGGAATCCTCTGATAGGAAATATGTGGTCAATAGATTCCTACAAATGTACAATGATATTGACATCCTTATGCTACAAGAAGTCAAGGTGGTTGGCTTTACTCTAGATAATTCCCTAAAATGTATTTGGAAAGATGTCATTGCATACTCCTCTAAGCACCAGAGAGGTAGAGGAGGGACTTCTATTTTAATAGGTCCAAAATGGAGAAACTCAATCCATGAATGGGGTTTTTCACCTTGCAACAGAGCAGTTTGGTTTCTTTTAAGGTGGAAGAAGTTGTCTTTGGGGTGTGCTCGGTTTATGCTCCCAATGATCATCACACTAGGATTGAGCTATGGAAGTGGATCTTAGAACTGTATAGCATACCTTGGATTATGGTAGGTGGCTTTAACATGGTTGAAAGGGCTCAAGATAAAGAGGGAGGCTTGAGGTTTGAGTGGAAAGGTAATGAGCTTGTTTATTGGAACAGGATGGTCTCCAAGCTGAATCTTTTTGACCCACTAGCTGGGAGAAGAAAGGAGTCTAAGGAGATTTGGTTTACTTGGTCCAACTTCCAAAGAGGAGAGAGAAGAATCTACTCTAGGTTGGACAAAATCTATATGAATAACCAATTCTTTAGATGTCCTCCCCCCATGAGACAATTGTGTTAAAGTTACCCCTTTTACTCTATCTAACCATCACCCCATTTTCTCCTCCATTCACATGGTCTCGGATCAAGAAAACACACCTAGTAAGAAAGCTGCATTTTCTCTTAACTCATCTCTCCTTCAAGATATAGATGTTTAGGCAGCTATCAAAATCATTGCTTGGTACAATGAGGAGATAGCTCAACATAAGTTTGAGATAGATATATGGACCCAAACTCTGACTCATTGCAGAGTATGTTGAAGTGTGTAGGGAGGAAGAAGGCCAAGGATGCTAGAGGGGAGGAGTTTAAATTGGTTGAGGAACTCCAAGTTGCAGTGATGCAGATTCAGGACAACCCTGCATCCGTAGCACTGTTGGACAAAGTTATTCATTCCAGAGACTCACTCGGGAATCTCCAACTAATGATGACCAAAGGTGCTAAAGTTAGATCTAGAATTAACTGGCTCAACCAAGGAGATAAAGGCTCTAAATTCTTCTTCCATACAGGTATGTGCAAGATCATGAGGGGCCAAACTATGCCCTTAAGTGGCAATGAAAAATCAGAAAATCAGGAATAGTCAACTTGATGTGAAAGTTTGAACTAGCTATTAACCTAATACCAAAAAGTTGTAAGAATAGAATCTATAGGAAATTGAATGTAGTTTCTAAAATACTAGGCCTTTTCTAAAAAAAATTTAATATAATTGGTGAAAAGTATAGATTTCAATACAGTAGTACAAAAATTTTAGGAAAAAAATAAGAAGTAGGTGTATGTCTAACCACCTTAATCATGATCAAATGATCATATTTTTTTATAAGATTTTATATATAAGTAGTAGACTCATTCTTGGATGTGATGCATATTTTTTTGTAATTTTATTCCAAAAAAAAAATTAATTATGAATTTTCTACTACAACATTTTTAGAATAAAAAAACTCCCATGTCTGACCACCTTAACTCATTCAAAACTTTACAAAATTCAATTTTTTTTTCCTTATAGTAGGCAAAGCATAGAATGTGACGCATTTTTTGGATTTCAAAAATGTTATACCATCTGAAAGTTATAGTCATTTTTCAATTAGTATATAAATCAGCACTTTAGAGGTAACTCAATTAAAAAATAACTAATAATTACTTACCGAATTCAAAATTTGACAGCAATTATATCGATAGAAAGCTAATAATCTCCTTAAAATAACCTTTTCATTTCATCAAATTTGGGTGAAAAAAAAATTGTCAACTACATGGTCGAAGTCTAGAACTCAGAGAAACAGGGGAAAAAACACATTTTTGTGACATTTGAAGAGTTGACCAGGTAGTTTTGGTGCACAAAGCAATACCGAGCCTAATCCGGAAATCGGGTACCCCGATTTTTCTCGGCAGAATTTTGAATTTTAAATTTTCCCTCCCCTTTCTCCCTCTTAATTTATTTCCAACTCCTTTCTCCCTCCAATTTCTCCATACTTCAATATATTATATATCAAAAATTATATATTAGATTATATATTATATATATTAAATATTACATAATATCTATTATATATTAAATATTATATAATATACATTTTACATTAAATATTATATAATATATATTAATATTAAATGTTACATTATACATCATATATTATATATTATTTTATACGTATTATATATTAATATGTATTTTACAATAGATCACATGATATCTTCATATTTAAATTGCATGTAATATATATTTTATATTAATATATATATATATATATATATATATATATATATATATATATATATATATATATATATATATATATATATATATATATATATATATATATATATATATATATATATATATATATATGAGATATGTATTATATATTATTTATAAAATAATGTTGGATATATAACAAAATCAAGTATAGTAAATATATAATATATATATTATATAGGACATATTAATACATAGGTTAATTACACAAATATAAGGCATCCAAAAGGTTTCCAAAGGTGTCATAGAGGGTTCGTAAGGGTCCTAAGGCTTGAGAAAGTGTACTAGGACCCCTTAGGTCCTGGAGCAACCCCCGACAACACACTAGAGCACTCAATTGTGTCCCAAGGGGTCGTACAACCCCTTGGGACACACTTTAGTGTTAAAATATATCAAAAGGGGTCATGGAGACTTCGTAGGGGTCCTAGTACACCTTATCACACGTTAGGACCCCTAGGAAGTCCCCATGACCCCTTTTGACACATTTCAACACTTTAGTTTGTCCCAAGGGGCCGTATAACCCCTTAGGACACACTTGAGTGTTCTCATGTGTCAAAAGGGGTCAACGGGACTTCCTACAGGTCTTGGTACACCATATCATGCATTAGGACCCCTGGGAAGTCCCGATGACTCATTTTGACACATTTCAACACTCAGGTGTGTCCCAAGGGGTCTTATGACCCCTTATGACACACTTGAGGATTCTAATGTGTCAAAAGGGCTCATGGGGACTTCCTAGGGGTCCTAACACATGATAAGGCATACTAGGACCCCTAGGAAGTCCCCATGACCCCTTTTGGCACATTTCACCACTCAAGTGTGTCCCAAGGGATCGTATGGCACCTTAGGATACACTTGAGTGTTCTAATGTGTCAAAAGGGGTCATGGGCACTTCCTAGCCATCCTAGTATGTCTTATCACATGTTAGGACCCCTAGGAAGTCTCGATGACCCCCTTTTGACACATTTCAATAGTCAAGTGTGTCTGAAGGGGTCGATGAATCCTTAGGACAAACTTGAGAGTTCTATTGTGTCGAAAAGGGTCATGGGGAATTCTTAGAGGTCCTAACGCATGATAAGGAATACTAAGACTCCTCCTAAGTCCCCATGACCCCTTTTGACACATTTCAACACTCAAGTGTGTCTCAAGGGGTCGTATGACTCCTTAGGACACACTTGAGTGTTCTTATGTGTCAAAAGGGGTCATGGGGACTTCCTAGGGGTCCTAGTATGCCTTATCACATGTTAGGACCCCTACTAAGTCCCCATGACCCCTTTCAACACATTTCAACACTCAAGTGTGTCCCAAGGGTTCATATGACCCCTTAGGACACACTTGAGTGTTTTAATGTGTCAAAAGGGGTCAAGTGGACTTCCTAGGGGTCCTAGTATGTCTTATCATGCGTTAGGACCCCTAGGAAATACTGATGATCCCTTTTGAAATATTTCAACACTAAAGTGTGTCCCAAGGAATCGTATGACCCCTTAGGACACACTTGAGAGTTGTAATGTGTCGAAAGGGGTCATTGGGACTTCCTAAGGGTCCTAGTACACCTTATCACATGTTAGGACCCCTAGGAAGTGTTCATGACCCCTTTTGACACATTTCAACACTCAAGTTTGTCCCAAGGGGGTTGTATGACTCCTTATGACACACTTGAGAGTTTGAATATGTCAAAAGGGGTTAGGTGTACTAGGACCCTTAGGAAGTGCCCATGATCCATTTTGACACATTAGAACACTCAAGTGTGTTCCAAGCGGTCGTACGACCCCTTGGAACACACTTGAGTGTTTTAAATTGTCAAAAGTAGTCATGGGCACTTCCTAGGGGTCTTAGTATGCCTTATCACATGTTAGGACCCCTAGGAAGTCTTGATGATGGCTTTTGACATATTTCAACACTCAAGTGTGTCTCAAGGGGTCATATGATCTAATGTGTGGAAAGTTGTTATGGGGAATTCCTAGGGGTCCTAACATGTGATAAGATGTACCAGGACCCCTAAGAAGTCCCCATGACCTCTTTTGACACATTTCAACACTCAAGTGTGTCGCAAGGGGTTCTATAATCCCTTAAGACACACTTGAGTGGTCTCATGTGTCAAAAGGGGTCTCAGTGACTTCCTAGGTGTCCTAGTATGCCTTATCAAGTGTTACGACTCCTAGGAAGTCCCGATGACTCCTTTTAACACATTTCAATACTCAAGTGTGTCCCAAGGGGTCGTATGAAACCTTAGGACACACTTGAGAGTTCTAACATGTCAAAAGGGGTCATGGGGAATTCCTAGGGGTCCTAATAGGCCTTTTCACAGATTAGGACCCCTAGGAAGTCCTCGTGACCCCTTTTCACACATTGGAATGTTGAAGTGTGTCCTAAGGGGTCCTACAACACCTTCTGACACACTTAAGCATTCCAATGTGTGAAAAGGGGTTCTAGGGACATCCTAGGGGTCGTAGTAGGCCTTATCGTGAGTTAGAACCCCTAGGAAGTCCCTGTGACCTCTTTTGACACATTAGAATGCTCAAGTGTGTCATTAGGGGTCCTACAGACCCTTCAAATACACTTCAACATTCAAATGTGTCAAAAGGGGTCATGGGGACTTCTTAGGGGTCCTAATAGGCCTTATCACGCATTAGGATGCCTAGGAAGTCCCTGTGACCCCTTTTGACACATTGAAATGCTGAAGTGTATCCTAAGGGGTCCTACAACACCTTCTAACACACTTGAGCATTCCAATGTGTCAAAAGGGGATCTAGGGACTTCCTACGGGTCCTAGTAGGCCTTATTGCGAGTTAGGGACCCCTAGGAAGTCCCTGTGACCCCTTTTGAAACATAGGAACACTCAAGTGTGTCCTAAGGGGTCCTACAACACCTTCAGACACACTTGAGCATTCTAATGTGTCAAAATAGGTCATGGGCACTTCCTAGGGGTCCTAATAGGCCTCATTAGGCATTAGGACCCCTAGGAAGTCCCTGTGACTCCTTTCGACACATTGGAATGCTAAAGTGTGTCCTAAGGGGTCCTACGATGCCTTCTGACACACTTGAGCATTCCAATGGGTCAAAAGGGGTTCTAGGGACTTCCTAGGGGTCTTAGTAGGCCTTATCGTGAGTTATGACCCATAGGAAGTCCCCATGACCCCTTTTGACACATTGGAACACTCAAGTATGTCCTAAGGGGTCCTACAACACCTTTGGACACACTTGAGAATCCTAATGTGTCAAAAGGGGGTCATGGGGACTTCCTAGGGATCCTAATAGGTCTTATCATGCATTAGGACCTTTAGGAAGTCCACGTGACCCCTTTTGACACATTAGAACGCTCAAGTGTGCCATAAGGGCTCCTACGGACCCTTTGAACACATTTGAGCATTTAAATGTGTCAAAAGGGGGGGACTTCCTAGGGGTCCTAATAGGCCTTATCATGCATTAGGACCCCTAGGAAGTCACCGTGACCCCTTTTGACACATTGGAATGCTGAAGTGTGTCCTGAGGGGTGCTACAACACCTTCTGACACACTTGAGCATTCCAATGTGTCAAAAGGGGCTCTAGGGACTTCCTAGGGGTCCCAGTAGGCCTTATCACGAGTTAGGATCCCTAGGAAGTTCTCATGACCCCTTTTGACACATTAGACTGCTCAAGTGTGTCATAAGGGGTCCTACGGACCCTTCGGACACACTTGAGCATTCAAATGTGTCAAAAGGGGTCATGGGGACTTCCTAGGGGTTCTAATAGGCCTTATCGCACATTAGGACCCCTAGGAAGTCCCCGTGACCCCTTTTGACACATTGGAACACTCAAGTGTGTCCTAAGAGGTCCTACAATGCCTTTGGACACACTTGAGCAATCTAATATGTCAAAAGTGGTCATGGGGACTTCCTAGGGGTCTTAATAGGCCTTATCATGTGTTAGGACCCTTATGAAGTCCCCATGACCGCTTTTGACACATTGGAATTGTCAAGTGTGTCCTAAGGGGTACTAAGATGTATTTGGATACACTTGAGCATTCCAATGTGTCAAAAGGGGTCATGTGGACTTCCTATGGGTCCTAATAGGCCTTATCACGAGTAAGGAGCCCTAGGAAGTCCGCATGGCCCCTTTTGACATATTAGAATGCTCAAGTGTGTCCTAAGGGGTCCTACGATGCCTTTAGACACACTTGAGCATTCAAATATGTCAAAATGGGTCATGGGGACTTCCTAGGGGTCCTAGGAAGTCCCTGTCACCCATTTTGACACACTGCAACACTAAAGTGTGTCCTAAGGGGTCCTGCGACACCTTCGGACACACTTGAGCATTCTAATGTGTCAAAAGGGGTCATGGGTACTTCTTAGGGGTCCTAATAGGCTTTATCATGCGTTAGGACCCCTAAGATGTCCTCTTGACCTCTTTTGACACATTAGAATGCTCAAGTGTGTCTGAAGGGGTCCTAAGATGCATTCGGACACACTTGAGCATTCCAATGTGTCAAAAGGGGTCATGGGGACTTCCTACAGATCCTAATAGGCCTTATCATGAGTTATGACCCTTAGGAAGTCCATGTGACCCCTTTTGACACATCAAAATTCTCAAGTGTGTCCTAAGGGGTCCTATGACACCTTCGAACACACTTGAGCATTCAAATGTGTCAAAAGGGGTCATGGGGACTTCCTAGGAGTCCTAATAGGCCTTATCATGCATTAGGACCCTTAGAAAGTCTCTATGACCCATTTTAACACATTGGAATGCTCAAGTGTGTCATAAGGGGTCCTACGGCCCCTTCGAAAACACTTGAGCATTCAAATGTGTCAAAAGGCATCATGGGGACTTCCTAGGGGTCCTAATAGGCCTTATCACCCATTAGAACCCATAGGAAGTCCCCGTGACCCCTTTTGACACATTGGAACACTCAAGTGTGTCCTAAGGCATCCTACGATGCCTTCAGAATCACTTGAGCATTCCAATGTGTCAAAAGGGGTCATGGAGACTTCCTAGGGGTCCTAATAGGCCTTATCATGTGTTAGAACCCATAGGAAGTCCCTGTGACCCCTTTTGACACATTGGAATGCTCAAGTGTGTCCGAAGGGGTCCTAAGATGCATTCGGACACATTTGAGCATTTCAATGTGTCAAAAACGGTCATGGGGACTTCCTACGAGTCCTAATAGGCCTTATCGCTTCTTAGGACCCCTAGGAAGTCCTTGTGACCCCTTTTGACAAATTAGAACACTCAAGTCTGTCCTAAGGGGTCCTACAATCCTAAGGGGTCCTACAACACCTTCGAACACACTTGAGCATTCAAATGTGTCAAAAGGGGTCATGGGGAATTCCTAGGGGTCCTAATAGGCCATATCATGAATTAGGACCCTTAGGAAGTCCACGTGACCCCTTTTGACACATCTGAACACTCAAGTGTCTCATAAGGGGTCCTACGGCCCCTTGGGACACACTTGGGTATTCAAATGTGTCAAAAGGGGTCATAGGGACTTCCTAAGGGTCCTAATAGGCCTTATCATGCATTAGGACCCCTTAGGAAGTCCCCGTGACCCCCTTTTGACACATTAGAATACTCAAGGGTATGATAAGGGGTCTTGCGGACCCTTCGAACACACTTGAGCATTCTAATTTGTCAAAAGGGGTCATGGGGACTTCCTAGGGGTCCTAATAGGCCTTATCACGCATTAGGACCCCTAGGAAGTCACCGTGACCCCTTTTTAACATAGTGGAATGTTGAAGTGTATCCTAAGGGGGTCCTACAATGCCTTCGGACACACTTGAGCATTCCAATGTGTCAAAAGGGATTCTGAGGACTTCCTAGGGGTCGTAGTAGGCCTTATCACGAGTTAAGACCCCTAGGAAGTCCCCCGTAATGCCTTTTGACACATTAGAGCACTCAAGTGTATCCTAAGGAGTCCTACGACACCTTCGACACACACTTGAGCATTCTAATGTGTCAAAATGGGTCTTGGGGACTTCCTAGGGTTCCTAACAGGCCTTATCATGCATTAGGACCCCTAGGAAGTCCCCATGACCCCTTTTGACACATTGGAATGCTCAAGTGTAACCTAAGGGGTCCTAAGACACATTCAGACACACTTGAGGATTCCAATGTATCAAAATGGGTCATGGGGACTTCCTACAAGTCCTAATAGGCCTTATCATGAGTTAGGACCCGTAGGAAGTCCCTGTGACCCATTTTGACACATTGGAACACTTAAGTGTTTCCTAAGGGGTCCTACGACACCTTTGGACACACTTGAGAATTTAGATGTGTCAAAAGGGGTCATGGGGACTTCCTAGGGGTCCTAATAAGCCTTATCATGAGTTAGGACCCCTAGGAAGTCCCCATGACCCCTTTGGACACATTGGAATGCTCAAGTGTGTCCTAAGGGGTCCTATGGGCCCTTTTAGACACACTTGAGCATTCAAATGTGTCAAAAGGGGTCATAGGGACTTCCTAGGGTTCCCAATAGGCCTTATCGCATGTTAGGACCCCTAGGAAGTCCCTGTGACCCCTATGAACACATTGGAATGTTTAAGTATGTCCTAATGCATCCTACGACCCCTTCAGACACACTTGAGCATTCAAATGTGTCAAAAGGGGTCATGGGGACTTCCTAGGAGTCCTAATTGGCCTTATCATGCATTAGACCCCTAGCAAGTCCCCGTGACTCCTTTTGACACATTGGAACACTCATGTGTGTCATAAGGGGTCCTACGGCCCCTTCTGACACACTTGAGCATTCTAATGTGTCAAAAGGGGTCATGGGGATTTCCTAGGGATCTTAATAGACCTTATCGCACATTAGGACCCCTAGGAAAATCCTCGTGACCCCTTTCAAACATTGGAATGATTAATTGTGTCATAAGGGGTCCTACAGAGCCTTCGAACACAATTGAGAATTGAAATGTGGCAAAAGGGGTCATGGGGACTTCTTATGGGATTTAATAGGCCTTATCACGTGTTAGGACCCTGAGGAAGTCCCCGTGATCCAATGTAAGGGGTCATGGGGACTTCCTAGGGGTCCTAATAGGTCTTATCACATGTTAGGACCCCTAGGAAGTCCTTGTGACCCCTTTTGACACATTATAACACTCAAGTGTGTCCTAAGGGGTCCTACAATGTGTTCGGACACACTTGAGCATTCCAATGTGTCAAAAGGGGTCATGGGGACTTCCTAGGATTTTTAGTAGGCCTTATCGCGAGTTAGGACCCCTAGGAAGTCCTCATGACCCTTGTGGACACATTGGAACACTCAAGTGTGTCTTAAGGGGTCTTACGATGCCTTTGGATACACTTGAGCATTTCAATATGTCAAAAGGGGTCATGGGGACTTCCTAGAGGTTCTAATAGGCGTTATTGAGCGTTAGGACCCCTAGGAAGTCCTTGTGACCCCTTTTGACACATTAGAATGCTCAAGTGTGTCATAAGGGGTCCTATGACACCTTCAGACACCCTTGAGCATTCCAATGTGTCAAAAGGGATCATGGGGACTTCTTAGGGGTTCTAGTAGGCCTTATCACGAGTTAGGACCCCTAGGAATTCCCCGTGACCCTTGTGGACACATTGGAACACTCAAGTGTGTCCTGAGGCATCCTACGGCCCCTTCAGACAAACTTGAGCATTCAAATGTGTCAAAAGGGGTCATGGGGACTTCATAAGGATCCTAGTACACCTTATCATGTGTTAGGACCCCTAGGAATTCCCCATGACCCTTTTTGACACATTGGAATGATCAAGTGCTACCACTCCTTCGGACACGCTCGAGCATTCCAATGTGTCAAAAGGGGTCATGGGGACTTCCTAGGGGTCCTAATGCATGATAAGGCATACTAGGACCCCTAGAAAGTCCCCACGAACCATTTTGAGATATTTGAACCCTCAAGTGTGTCCAAAGGGGTCCTACAACTTCTTAGGACACACTTCAGGGTTCTAATGTGTCCAAAGGAGTCATGGGGATTTCCTAGGGGTCCTCACGCATGATAAGGCATACTAGGACCCCTACGAAGTTCCCATGACCCCTTCTGACACATTGGAACCCTCAAGTGTGTTTGAAGGGGTCCTACGACCCCTTCAGACACACTTGAGGGTTCCAATGTGTCAAAAGGGGTCATGTGGACTTTCTAGTGTTCCTAATATGCCTTATAACGTGTTAGGACCCCTAGGAAGTCCCCATGACCCCTTTTGACACATTGGAATGCTTGAGTGTGTCTGAAGGGGTCATAGGACCTCTTTAGACACACTCAAGCATTCTAATATTTCAAAATAGGTCATGGGGACTTCCTAGGGGTCCTAATGCATGATAAGGCATACTAGGACCCCTCGGAAGTCTCAGTAACCCCTTTCAACATATAATTTAAATATTGTGATCTATAAAGTTTATATATATATATATATATATAAGTTCGTTAAATATATTTATATACAATACAAATTAATATATAAAAAATAGATTAATATAAAATATTATACTATAAAATATATATGACATACAATTTAAATATTCTAAGATATTATAATATAAAATATTTTAATATAAAATATATATTATTATATAATTATATATAATATATATTAAAATATTTACATAATACCCCTTAATACCCTTTAAACGTTCTATATATATATATATATATATATATATATATATATATATATATATATATATAATTTGTACATATATTTATATAATATAAATGTTGAATATAATTATATACAATACATATTAATATATAAAAAATATACTAATTTATAAAATAATATAAAATATATATGACATAAAATTTAAAACCCCTAAGATATTATAATATAAAATATAGAAATTAATATATAATTATATATATATAATACATATTTAAACATTATATATAAAAATTCAAATTTTTTCATTTACTCCTGCCATTTTTTCAACTTTGAAATATCGGGTACCCAATTTCAAATCATGTACCCGATTTCAAATCGGATACCCGATTAGGCTTGTGCTTTGGTGTCAGGTTTGCCTAGGTGTACTGACACCCAGGCCCACTAAAAAGTGAACATACATTTTCATGCCCTTTTGGATGAGTGAAAAGTGGATTTTTTTACATCGCCACTTTTTGGCCCCTCATGATCTTGCACATACCCATATCCTAAAGAAAAAAGAGGCTAGAGATAAAATTACCTATATTAGGGAGCAAGGGTTCTCTATTACTTCTCAAGAGGGTATTGTTAACACTTTCTCTAATTTCTATAGAGGCCTATTCACCTCTGAAGATGATGACTCCAAGATCTCAGCTAGATAGTGGATTAAAGGTATTATCCCTAAGAAAGTATCAGAGGCGGATGCAACTATTTTAGAGAGGGAGATTTTAGTGGAAGAGATAAGGAATTCCATTTTAAGCATGGCCAATGATAAAGCCGCTGGTTCAAATGGGCTTACAGTTGAGTTCTATAAGAACAATATTGATTGGATTTTCTCCACTCTACACAAAGTTTACATAGAGGCCATTACCTCTAGCACCCTTGGTCCTACCTTCAATGCTGGCCTAATTAAGTTGATTCAAAAAGAAGGGGACATGCTTTTGTTAAAAAATTGGAGGCCTATCACCCTTCTCAATGTGGGATATAAGGTTTTGGCTAAAGCCTTATCCCTAAGGATTTCCAATGTACTCCCTAAAGTTGTTAATCATACTCAAACTGGCTTTGTCGAGGGTAGGCATATTCTTGAAAACTTGGTTACTTGTTGGGAAGCTATGGATTGGGCCAAGCACATAGGCCAACATAGTGCTATGTTGCTCATAGACTATGAAAAGGCTTATGATTACATAGAGTGGAATTTTATATTGGTAATGTTGGATAGTCTAGGGTTCCCCCCCTACTTTTGCAAAATGGTCTCTACCTTATTATATGGGGCTATGGAAATAGTTGAGGTCAATGGAGTGAGATCTAATTTCTTTGAGCTCTCTAGATCCATCAGATAGGGATGCCCTCTAGCCCCCTCCCTCTTTGTACTAGCTGCAGACTCCCTCCATTATTTTCTTAGGGATGATACCTTGTCCCTTAGAGTGAAAGGAATACAACCCCCTAATGACCACGAGGTATGTAACATCCAATTTGCTAATGACACAACCATCCTTATGAATCTAGTGGAGGGCAATATGGAATTCCTCATGACCAAGCTAGAACTATTATGCTTGGCCTTAGGCAACAAGATATCTATATCCAAATCTATTATGCTAGGTCAGAGTCAGGATTCCCCAAGTTGGTGGAGCAAATTTGGAATAGAGTGGGGAGGACCCAATCATATAGTTAGATACCTTGGTATTCCTTTTGCTATGGATCCTAACATTAATGACATGTGGTGTTGGGTTAAACATAGGATTCTCAAGAAATTGAACAAGTGGGATAGAAATCTTCTCTCGTTCCCAGGGAGGATTCTAGTTTGTCAAAAGATTCTCTCATCTTCCCTATTTACTATTCCTCAACATAGCTATTTAACCAGAACCAGTTTAGCAGTATTTAAAAGATTGTCAGAAATTTTCTCTAGACAGATGGTAGAGGAAATAATAAATATCATGTAATTTCTTGGGAGTGGTGCACCAGAGAGAAAGCATGGGGAGGACTTGGACTGAAGGACCTCATAACACAAGGTATTGTGTTGGCTTCAAAATGGATTTCTAAGGCATCCACAGGGGAGGGCCTTTGGAAATCCTGATTAGAAACAATTAAACTAGAGCATGTAGGAGTAAATCTAAATCTTGGACTAATTTGGGGTATACTGATCTATTGGCTCTAGAATGTAATTTTCAAGTTTAGGGCTCAAATTTATTTAAATGTATTTGGAAATGATGGAGATATGTAAGGATATTTCTTTGCAATACTAGACCAATAGAAGGTCAAGGTGTGGTTTGTGGTCATAAATCTTTGTGGTGGAATCTGAAACATAAGGGAAAGCCACTAGCCTTACTCCAAGGCTGCTCTACTAAGAAGTGGTCAGCGAAAGGTATCAATAAGTTCCAAGATGTGTTGCAGAAGGGAAATTTGATTCCTTGGGAAAAATTGGCTTCAAATTTTGACATCCCTATGTCACAAAGTAGAACATATGGCATTCTCTCTATTTCTGTTAACAACTTGGGGATAGTGAAAAGGTGGTGTACCCCAGACAGGTGCTCCTCTCAGTTGATGTACTAGCCAGACAACTCCTAGTTGCATCTTATCAAGACCAAGCATATCTATCACCTGCTCACCCACAACACTGATATTGCTTCCCATGCTAACTAAAAATGGTACCTAGATTCTCCCATCTCTGATTAGAATAAGTACTTTACCTCACTGTGGACAAGACCTATTGAACCTAAGATCACCTATTTTTTGTGGAGACTCCTCCTGCATAAACTTCCATTTAGGAAACTGGGGGGAGAGCCTAATGTTTGCAATGTATGTAAACTCCCTAAATCTATTTTCCATGGTTTCTTTGAATGTCTCTTTGGTACCAAAGTTTGGAAAATGTTTGGTCTTACCTATAACAATCATTTTAACAAGCTGAATATCATTTTAGGAAGTATTAACAACAGTAAAGCTTGCAATATTTTTTGGTCTATTCTTTCTTCTATTATATTGTGGACTATTTGGAAGGCTCGTAATAATGATGTTTTGGCAGGGAAAAGCAAGAATCTTACTAGGTCTCTAAGGAGACCCATACACTTTGATGTTTCCTTCCAGGTCACAACTATCATCAAGATGAAGGAGAGAAAGTTCCTACAGATCCTGAGAGATGGGAAAGCCACCATAGAAAAAAGGGATATTGCACATGGATATACAACCATGAAACTCAGTGTTGAATTTGATGGTAAACTTGTTGAGTTTATTGATCAAATAAAGAAATCAAATCAGGATGTTCCAATAGAGGGAAGAGCGGTTGAGCCAGAAGCATCTCCTCTTAGATCCTATAAGATTATAGGATAATCCCCTGACTCCAATGAGTCAGATGCAGACAATGATGAATTTTTTGTATGAACAAGTGTTAAGTTCTATTTTTTATGGTGATAGTGTAGAAATTTACTATTTGGTATAGCTATTGTTAAAACTCTTGAGCTGACTGATGATGTTTTTACTAGTAGTTTGTCATAGCCTGTAAACTCTAATGTATCCTACATTTTTTGACTTATGATATGCAATAGAAAAAATATCAAAGGATTTTCCTTACACATTTTTTCACGTTGAGTGGTTTGAATGAATGGATGGATGATTTTAATGATTTCCAGAGACCAAACAACCTAAGGGACCACCGGATCACAGTTGTAAGATAACTCTAGATTCTTTTCCAAGTTGGGCCTCCTGCTATGAATCTTGACAATCAAACTAGCGGCCTGGTTGATCTTATCCTCCTCGAATAGGATGTGCATGTTGTTTGCCCCCGAATTGATTTCGTACTAAGCTCGGATGTCATCATAAGTGGTGCACTCAATGATAAAATGCCATTTAGTCTCAATCAGACCCGACACACAGTCATCATAATTTACCTCCTCTCCACAGGTCAACATTTGTGTAAATCTTTACCATCTTCCTTATGCTTGTTTTTCAGAGGAAATCACGAGGAAGTACTCAAACCCCTTGTCATATGATCTAATTTAATATACATTATCCTTTCTCCTCCACATAAATTCATTTTTCATCAGTCATATTGCAGTAAAATCCTAATCATTCTACTCTTCCTTTCAATTCAGTTTAGGCATTTATGGCTATTAACTAATTTTGCAATTCTCAAAAACTTATGTGGAAATTTCAAATCACTCTCATTTTTTACAAGAGCTTACTTGGCAAGTCCCCTGTTTATAACTAAGATCTTAGGACCACATCATCAAATATGATGCCACATCAGCATGCTTTGTACCAAAGTGTCCAAAACAACCCAAGAAAAGAGAGACCAATCATAATGCATTAGAGATCCCATACTTGTGCAGCTGATGTGGCATTACATGATTGGTTGCTTTTTAGAATAAGGGGCACATTTCATTCAATTGTGGGTAGTCAACATTAGCATGACAAAAGATTTCCCAAATCCTTGAAGTGTTCCCAAATTGGATTGAGTATTTTTATAGGCATGACAAAAGCTTTACTCCTAGTTTCACTCGAGCCATTCCATTTTTCTGTGTTGGTGTCTTTGATCTAATGTTTGTTCTTTTGTTTCTCCCAAACATTCACATTACCATGTTCCTTGTAGTTAGGATTTGATTTTGTCCATCTCATAGAATATTGTTCCACATTTTATCCACCCTTGCCAAGTGGTATTGTATTGGCACCAGTGGAAAATGAGGGCACATCCTTAGTTGTGTTCTTGCCTATGAAGTTTTCTCGGTCATTGTTCCATTTGCATGATGTTTTCTTGTGAGGTTGCTACTAAAAATTCAAATGTAGTTTCAGTCATGTTTGTGCCTTCAAACTGCAAAATTTTGTAGTCAATATTTTTTTTCTTCTAAAAGGAAGATATTATATAGAGGAAAATATATTATATATTTATAACAATGTAAACAAATTTTATTTTTATATATATTTATTAAGAATACTAATATCCTAATCTTGTAATAAAAATACAATTTTTTTTAACCTAATAAAATGATTTATCATATGTGAGTATAATAGGCCTTTACAATAATAATATAATTTAATCTAATATCATATGTTTATATGATTCTATATGTTATTTGAAGTTTCTAATTAATATTAAAAATATTTAAGACAATCTCATAAAAAGTGTTTAAAAAATTAAATTTAGTAAATTTCTTAGTTTATATTAGAAACCATTTGAAAAATATATAATAAAAAATATTTTTAAAACTAGAAATATGTATAGTTTTATATGAAGTACTATAAATGATAGATATTAATATTATAAATTATAACATATCAAATTTATTTGAGGATTGTAATATAGAAAAAAAATCATATCAATCATGAAATTTCAGATCTATTAGCATATAAGGCCTATAACAACATTATAAAAATGAATGAATGAGTTTGACGTTCACAAGATCATTAGTATATAAGGCCAAGAACAACATTTTCAAAATGAATGAATGAGTTCGAAATTCAAAATATCATTAAGAGAGAGGACCTAGTAGTTGATCACGTTAACTTCATGTTTCTTAAAATCCTATTTGGAAATTACCAATCACACCCTATTTTTTACAACAACTTACTTGACAAGTTCCCTATTTATATAACTAAGGTTTCAAGAACACATCATCAATTATGATGGCACATCAACATGCTTTTTGCTAAGGTGTCCAAAACATTCCCCCAAAAAGTGAGACCAATATCGTGCAAAAGGAAGACCCATAGTTGTGTAGTTGATGTGGCATCACATAATTAGTTGCTTTTTAGATTGAAGAGATATATCTCATTCAATTATGAGTAGTAATTAAAGTCACAACTATCGATACAATGTTATAAAAAATATTAAACATTAAATTAACAAATGTAAATATTGAATCTACAATTGCTATCATAGTGCTAAAATGCACTCAATACTAAATCTTTTCCCCTAAAATGAAGGGGAACACCTTATTCTCAGCTCTTTTATTTTATTGTAAATCTTGATAAGAAACCCAAACCAAATTTTAAATATATTTTCCTTCCGCCATATTATTTTCCCTCATAGGTCACATAAGACTTGTCACAGTTGTCCCAAGAAGAGGTTGACCATTTGGGTTTTCCTCAACCAGCTGAGATGTGACGAGGTCACTTTTCAAACTACTCTGGGTGTTTGATGCAGGAACATCTAGCAGTGTAAAGAGAATCCTACACCACACAAAAATATTTAGTTGCTGATAATTTTCTTTTGATGTTTTTTTCATATTTGGATACCCATTTGGACAAATAAGAAATTCCAACTTTCAAAAATTGTGTTGTTGCATTTTCGAGACAACCTGCTATTTTTGGTAAGTTTTGATTTGAAAGCGGATGGGGACAAAAATTTATTGGAAGCTTCAACATGGAAAAATAAGTAGTCGTACGAAAGAATCAGGTCAATATCATTCACCATTTGAAAGTTATTAAGGTTTCAGTTTCTTGAAAACCCCATAAAATATCTTCTGAATAAGGTTTGTAGCACTAAATAGTCCTGTAGGCCCCAAAAAGGGGCAACAAGCATAGTGTGTCCATAGGGGCATAGCTCACCACGAGACCTTTTCGATGCTTCAAACGACGTATCAATCAAACACATGGATCAAAAGTTATGCTTCCTAGAAGTTGGACAACTTTGAGGGAACTTCTCCATGTTCGAATTTGGTTCTAATTTGAATTTCAAATTTCATGTTTGGTGCCTAATTGACCAATTTCAAAACTCAACTTGTGCTTTTGGCTTTAAATAAAAAAATAGGTTATTTGGGGGACCCATCTTAGGGTTTGAGGGTAGTTTTGGGAGAGGAAGAGTTGGATTCTGGATAAGTTGTTTTCTTTGTTCCTTTTGTTGTGTTCTTCTAAATCTTGGGCTCGGATTGTTGTCGTCATCAATATTAATCTAATATAAACTTTTATATAATTATATGTTATATGAAGTTTCTAAACATATTAAAATAGTTTGATAAAAAAATATTTTAAAAATTAAATTAACTAAATTTCTGAATTCATACTAGAAACTATTTAAAGAATATATTTTAGAAATTAAAAATAATTAATATTTTTTTTTAAAATATCATAATAAAAACTATATATAAATATATTTTTTTATTCCACGAATCAAATGCGATGTTCTTGTCACTTTCAACTTCAGCATTTCCTTTCCGTCTAGAACGCATTGAAGATAAGACCGAGACGAAATTTCTAGGTATTTTCCTTCGTGCCCCCTTTTTTCTTCGTTGATGGGTGGAGAAAGGCTGGAACTTGCCTGTTTTTACAGGTGGGCGCTTGCAGGGAATACCGAGGAAAGTACCCGATCAGCCTGCGGTATGATCTATTTAATGCACGTTAGCCTTCAACTTCTACATAATTTTATCTTTCTTTGGCCATACTGCAATCAAACCCTTTCCATCCTGCTCTTCTTTTTCAATGGCGTCTTCTTCTTCTTCTCACCAGCGAAATCAGGAATCGCATGCTTTCTCTGCAATAGAACCTGCCGGCAAAAGGAGTCCGGTTTCTGAATCTTCAACCTTGTATGATGTTTTCATCAACCACAGAGGTCCAGATTGCAAAGAAACTTTAGCTACCGAGCTTACAAATCCCTTGAGCAGTTGGGGATAAGGGCGTTTCTTGATTCTGAAGGGAAGGAACTTGGGAATTCGTTTCCGTCTTCCATTGAGACAGCCATCCGCTCTGCAGAGGTACACATAGCCATCTTTTCCAAAGGATATGCAGAGTCACCTTGGTGTTTAACTGAGCTAGATCTCATGTTACAAAGTACGGCAAAAATTATCCCCCGTGTTTTATCACGTGAAGCCTTCTGATCTTCGCCACATAAAAGAGGGAAAGGGAGTGTACTCTGGTGCATTCATTAAATATAAAGAAAAGGGCAGATACCTGGAGAAGCTTGACGCTTGGATGGAAGCTCTTCAGTCCCTTTCACTTATTGCCGGGGAAGAATTAGGTAATATTTCAGTAATTTTCATCGCAGTATATTGTTGGCATAGTAATTTCTTTCACTTCAAATGGCAAGATTGTAGCCTTCTTTCAATTCATAAGAACATGTTGATAGACTGTCGGTTTCTCTTACTGAGGGTAGTTTCTGCACTCTCCTTTATATTATTCTTTTATTTCTGCATTATTTCAATAGAAAAAATTGTAGAATTGATGAGGGAGCTAAAAATTGAAAGCTGAGAATGAAAATACAAGAACAAAAACCAGTAATGCTATATCAGTTAAAAATGGATTTTTATTATTGATTGATTGAATACATAGCCATCTCTTATAGAGGATTTCACGACAGAGTTCAAAACAGAATGCAAGACTAAACTAAAACATAGAGTTCAAATTAGAAGACGTGGAGGGAGAGTCACTGAGTTTTAGCAAACTAAGTCATCGTGCAGAGCAGAGCAGCAGTTATATAACTGCATACAAAGAAATATGGAGAAACAATTTGAAAACGTTTCAATTACAGCTCTTAACTGCATATAAAAATTATGTAATTACTTTCTTACAACAACTCTCTTGATTTCTATCATTAATAGTTTCAACATTGAACAGATTTAAACAAATAAAATCACAACACCAGATATACGTGGGAAAATTCTTTTGGGAAAAAACCCACATTCCAAAAGCCAGACTCAATTGTACTACTGGCAACAACAACAGTTACAGTACAATCCTAGAGCCAATGCTCTTCAAGAGAAAATACAGCAGCAGAGAATTCTAAAGAATATCTGGCACATAAATGCTCCTTGGAAGATATCCAACCTAACCTCGTAAAATGCACTAAGAAGCAACATATTTATAGAGCTCAACACAAGTGGAAAGAGCTATGGTAACTGTCATAATTTTTATAGAAATCTGTCATAGCTCCAACATAGTAACTTATGAGACTAGCTCCTTAAGATTAGGACTTCCAAAGTAGGTGTAGAAAATAAAATAGCATGTTTAGACTCTAAGTTTTAGACATCTTAATCCTAACAATAGCTTTAGTGAACTTGTTGTGTTGGCTTCAAATATTGCTATTACAAATTCAAAGATAAAATGCTTCAACATTTAATCATATTATACCCTTACGTATTAACAATCTCATTCATATTTTCATGATCTGATCTCTACTTTTCTTATCTTTTTTTATCAAACCTCTCTCTGTTTCCACACTTCAAATATGCTCTTTTACACAATCTTTCACCCCTCTCTTAACTTAAACACTTATCCATAAATTTGTTATAGAACCAATTTCCAAATGGACATTAGAAATAACATACTATAACATAATCAAATCTTACAATCTCCTTTTTTAACAATTCTTCTCTCTTTCTTTGACTATCTGCAGACTCTTTTCATAATCAACATAAATAGACCTCATATGCTCCTTGCTGTGGCTAGCATGAATATTTTTTTCACCTTCTCTTTAACATCATATCTAGACTACAACACTCCTTTAGATCTAACCTGCTCTGCTACCAAATTCAAAAGCTGAAAAAGAAAATACAAGAACAAACAACAAAAACCAGTAGTGTTTTTTACAAGTTAAAAAATAGATTATTAAATTATTGATTGATTGAATACATAGTCACTTCTTATTGAGGATTTCGTATAGAGTTCAAAACAAAATGTAACACTAAACTAGAAATGTGGAGTACAAATTAGAAGACGTGGCAGGGGGAGTGGTAGAGTTTTAGCAAACATACATGCATTGCAGAAAGTGGCTTAATAACTGCTTACAGAAAAATATGAAGAAATAATTTGAACACCTTTCAAATACAGTTCTTGACCGCATACAAAACTCATGAAAAATTACTTTCTTCCAACGAAAATAGATTGTTTAATCTCCAATTAAGGAAAGAAAAAGAAAGTCTTGTAATCCTTCCAATCAATTACAATAATTATGTAGGTTTTTGTCACTTTTTGCTGTTGTAGCAATTTCTATGATTTTTTTTAAAATTTCTTCATCGATTATTTAATTTTTTTAATGTCTGGTTTAATTTTTTTTTCTTACGAAATCTTGCTTTTATTTTTACAATCTTTCAGTGAAGGGGATTGCCAAAAAATAGTAGCAGCTGCACGAAAAGAGGTACAGAGGAATACATTTTTACACGTTGCTGACCATCCAGTGGGACTAAACAATCTTGTGAAAGACTTTCAAAAGAAATGCCTTAATAAACTTGTACAAGATTTCGAAAAACAGTTTGGGCAGGAAGAAGGGAAGCATAAGGCTCAGGTAGCGCCCATTTTCGGCATGGGCGGAGTAGGAAAGACAACTCTGGCTAAAGAGTTGTTTAACCGGAATAAATCAAATTATTCTACAAGTAGTTTTTTGTTTGATGTTCGAGAAGCGCAAGTGAGAGGCAATTTACCTTCATTGCAGTGTAAGCTTCTCAAAGATCTCTTCAACCAGGAGTACAGTTTTACAAGTATAGAGGAAGGAAAAAGCTATCTCAAAGATCGTCTACGAAGGGCCCCCCTTTTAAGGGCCTTAATTGTTGTAGATGACATTGATCACGTGGAGCAGTTAAATGCTCTAGCGATCACGGATATCTCAAATCATGAATCTGCTAATAATCTAGTTATCGTCACAACCCGTGACGCTGGCGTGCTTATAAAACACAGGGATAACTGGTGGTTATAATTTGAAAGAATGAACAGTAATTATGCAACAGAACTCTTTTGTTGGTATGCCTTCTGCCAAGACCATCCACGTGATGGGTATGAGGTGCTGGTTAAGGATTCGTAGATGTTTGTGGAGGTTTGCCTTTGTCTCTTCAGGTTCTAGGCAGTCATGTACGTGGTAAAAAAAACAAATATTGGAGTTCAGAATTGGATAAAGTCAGAAAGGCGCTGCCTCGGGATGTTAAGCAAAGATTGCGAATAAGTTTTGATGCTTTAGATGATGAAGAAAAACAAGTTTTCATGGATGTCGCTTGTTTTTTCTTGGGCAAACCAAAGCGTATAGCTGAAAGAGTATGCGAGGCATCAGGATGGGATGGTCAACATGCACTGGAAACACTCAAAGATAGATGTCTTGTAGAAGAAATTAAAGGATTTTCAGCTCTGTACAACCAAACGGACATTTTGTTGAGAATGCATGACCACCTGAGAGACTTGGGAAGAGAAATGGCACGTGAACGTGAGCTCAGCTCTCCTTGTCGACTGTGGCATCCTGAAGATTTCAAATCTCTGGTATGCTTATTATCCTTCGAGATTTGTCATTGACTCATTCGTATTTAATATTCCAAATCTTAAGTTGTTACTAAATATATAGAAAACTGCATTGCTTGCTTGTGTATGCAGGAATTGAAGGGTTTGAAAAAAACCCTAGAAGAAACCAATGCCAGGTGTTTCCATACCATTTTCGATGAATCCATTGGTTGTCAAGTTACATTCTTTTTAGGCCATTCAGATTTTTGTGTGGAGACTCCAGCTTCCGTACTATGGCTCCAGCTTGACTTTAATTTCCCAGAATTTCCGAGCATTCCTTCATGGATTCCTCTTCAAAAATTGAATTGTTTAGGAATCGGAAACTCAACGATAGAGGCTCGTTTGTTGTCTCAACGGCGGAAATGGGTTTCTCCCTTGCAGGTAGTTTTTAATTTTTAAAAAAAATCAATGCATTTGAGTTTAAAACATGATTTCCTCCTGTTAAAATTTAAACAAAAAACATAATTTACTATATTTAAGTTTTAAATTTATTTATATATATCTTTTTTATATTAAAAAATATTAAAAAATATATTACTGTAAACTGTTGTTAGAAATTTTTTAATTTTTTTATAATTATAATTAAATTTATTTTTCTAATCTTTCAATTAATTCTAATTAGAATGAGTCAAAGCTATTAACTTGGAAGTTACTCTAGTCTATACTCTTAGTTTTTATAATGATTTTGTCTATACACTTAACCTTTTTCACCATATTTAATTTTTTAATTTTTTAAAATATTAAATTATTATAAATATATTTTTCATAAGATTAAAATTTATTTATATTATTATTTAATTAAATTATTTAGATATATAATATATTAATAAAAATTAATTATATATATATATATACTATATTTCTTATAGGCAACCTTAAAATATGTGGTTTCTGATAACGTAGCTTAAAACATTGTGGGAGAATAAATATATTTTTATTTTCTCAGGCAGAATCGGAATCTTTATTAAGTCTGTATATTTGCTCGTTGAATACATTATGTCATGGTTATCTCCGGACTTATATTTTTTTCAATCATTGAGAGCTTTACAAAAAAATATTTTGAATTTCAGGCACCCTCCCGCTTGGAAGAGCTGCTGATTTCTCAAACTTATTTGAAAAAGATTACAGATTTGCTTGGAATATCAGATAGCTTAGAGAATGTGTTCTTAGATGCCCGAAATTGGCCAATCCAAGGTTTGTCTTTAATAGAATTTCTTACTATGGATCTTTCTAGCATATGTCTGAGAAAATCCAAATTAGAGGGGGAACAGGTTTCAGTTAAAAGAGGTAAGACCTTTTGTAAATCTTTGGTTATCGAGAATTTCAAATTTAATGGGAAAGTAGATTGGAATAATGGGGGAATATCTGCTAGTGTTAAGGCCCCAGCGAGTGGCCTTGAGAAGTTAAAAATCAGTCGTGAAAAATTTCTGTCCAAGATCTGTATCTATGGAATTCACTATCCCAGGCTTAAGTCTATCAAACTTGATGCCATAGACAATCTTATGGAAGTAAATTTAACGAGTATGAAGACATTAAATTGCTTTGCCATTACTTGCTGTTTAAAAATCCAGAGTATTATTATTGATAGATTGAGCTGCGTGGAGAATATGGAGGTTGATACTTGTGAGAAGCTACAGAGCATAATGCTCCCGACAACACTCTTCATTCTATCCATACAAAATTGTAGAAACTTGCAGAGAGTATCAGGAAACGGTGATCCTATGGAGCTTAAAAAGTTGACTATTTGGCACTGTCCTGAGCTCGAGGAGTTGCCTAGTCTTGCCGGAGTGAGCTGCATGGAGAATATTGAGGTTGTGCTTTGTAGGAAGCTACAACGCATTACACTTCCCAACAACACTCTGCAGTCTATGTATACAACATTGTAGAAACTTGCAGAGAGTATCAGGAAACGGTGATCCTATGGAGCTTAAAAAGTTGACTATTTGGCACTGTCCTGAGCTCGAGGAGTTGCCTAGTCTTGCCGGAGTGAGCTGCATGGAGAATATTGAGGTTGTGCTTTGTAGGAAGCTACAACGCATTACACTCCCAACAACACTCTGCAGTCTATCTATGCAAAATTGTAGAAAATTGCAGAGAGTATCAGGAAACGGTGATCTTAGGGAGCTTAACAAGTTGACTGTTGCGCACTGTCCTGAGCTGAGGAGTTGACAAGTCTTTCCGGAGTGAGCTGGATGGAGAATATGAAGGTTGATGCTTGTGAGAAGCTGCAGAGCATAATGCTCCCAACAAAACTCTGCCATCTATTTATACGAAACTGTACAAACTTGCAGAGAGTATCAGGAAACGGTGATCTTATGGAGCTTAAAAAGTTGAGTATTAGGCAGTGTCCTAAGCTGGAGGAGTTGCCAAGTCTTTCCGGAGTGAGCTGCATGGAGAATATGAAGGTTGATGCTTGTGAGAAGCTACAGAGCATAATGCTCCAACAAAACTCTGCCATCTATCTATACGAAATTGTACAAACTTGCAGAGAGTATCAGGAAACGGTGATCTTATGGAGCTTAAAAAGTTGAGTATTAGGCACTGTCCTAAGCTGGAGGAATTGCCAAGTCTTGCCAGACTGAGCCTCTTGGAGCATATTATGATTGACTATTGTGAGAAGCTGGAGAACATAGCAGCAGGTATTGAAGAGTTGCAGGTATCAAAATTATTGAGACTTAATTATTGCAGCAATGCAATAATACGGAATTGCATTCATAAGTTGAAGGTAATGATTTGAATACTTCTTTTTAACAGGGCAAATGTGAATGTCAGGAAGTGTTTTTCTATTTTGTTATTGACATTCAGCTTTGTTTTGTCATTTTTACTTACAAGATAGTCCATATTACCGTTCAAGGAATATTTGAAGTGATGTGTAAATGAAGTGATGTGTAAATATTTGAACTGAAAGTATTTTGTCTTTTATTCAGAATCCCCCGCCATGCGGAATGATTATGATTGGAGAAGCAGTGGATGCAGCGGAGTCAATTTTAAACGAATATTTGTTTTCTGAAGCTCAAATTGGCGCCGATTCACTCACCGATGTTACTCACTACACTGGTGATGTCCCCATTGGTAATGCAGTTATTGATTGCTATTTGGTTGTAGTTCACGATTTTAACGAGCTTGAAGGAGAATGGATAATCACAAGGGTAGAAGGAAAATGAATATGGATTAAGAAGTCGCGGATTAATAAAGAAGGGGTTTCACGTATCGGTGAAGAAAGGGGAAGAGTGGAAAATTGTGGGTGTGTTGCGAACAATTGTTGATAGGTTACATTCTTAAAGAATGTAATTTTATTTGAATTTGATAGTTGTATTACAGGATTGAAAATGTAAGGTGAAGATTTATTTTAGAGTTTGGATTTTATTTTACAGGATTGAAAATCAAAGATGTTGTAAGGTGTAAGATAATGGAGGGGGTTTTGGGATAAATGAAAATAGAAAGAAGGAATTTTATTTTGAAAAGGTGTTTTAAATTCTTGTTAGCAATAATATTTTTTTTTATTAATTTTAATTAATTTTATTACAAGTTGCATTATTTATGAATAAAATTTCTTTTAAATTGTTGATACTATATGTATAAGAGGTAAGGTGTTGATTTATTTTAGATTTTTTTAATTAAATTTAATGAAATTTTAACAAATTTAGGTGACGAAATTTGGGTTAATTTTTAGTGTAGAAATAAAACATGTTTTTTTATGAATGAATATTATTTTTTATTATGATTTTTTTGCATGCATATAAATTTATAAATAGAAATTGAATGATTATGAATTTTAAATTGAAGTAGTAAAATATATGGAGACTAATTTCTTGATGGTTATATGTAACTTAATTTTGAAGCTCAAGTTTGATAATCTTTTGCAACTCAAATAATTTATTTTTAAAAAATTATAATTGAGCTAGATTAATAAATGATAGTTTAATGGCATTGTAATAATCAATATATATTCTAAATATATCTATCTAAAAATGGATTTGAGGCTATGGAGACTATGTAGTAGAAAATTGGGTGTTTTATTCAATTTTTATTTTTGCATATGATTTTAAGTTATTTCAAATAATTCATGAACTACTTTTGTTGTGATAAAAGCCACACATGGTGAGGGGTAGAGTATAAAGTTTATTATTGTATTGTTAATGATTTATTTTAGTAATAGTAAAAAAAAGATTATTGTGCCACTTTCTCTTTTAACAATTTTTAAGGTAATTTTTTGCATATTATGTGTTTTTTTCTTACATTTGCTTCAAATTTTGTATGCATTTCTTTCATTGTTCAAATTAATCAATATTTTATTTCCTAATTTCTTAGTATTTTCCTTCCTTTTTGTCGTGGATATTTGAAGAAAAAGATTGACTTGTCTTGCTTGTTTAATTTCTAAGCATTTTTAAACCTTCTTTTTTCTCTCATTTTCAAGATGTTGATTTTTTTAAATCTAGGATATGCCTTTACATAAACAATCAATACATTAAACACAATGTACATTAATTGTTGACAGTAGATTGTTGTAAGGACTAAAGTTGCTATTGCATAATCTATTTAATTGTATTCACAACACTTTTCTCTTTCCTAATTTTTGTATAAATGGTTAGTCTTTGACTTGCAACTTGTGGCATCTTCTTCATCATCTCACCAACAAAAGTGGCATCATCATCTCACCAACAAAATCAAGAATTAAATGCTTTCTCTAAAATAAAACATTTCAACGTAAGATGGTTGCTTTGTGAATCTTCAAGATTTTATAATATCTTGATCAACCATAGAAGCCCTAATGTCAAGCTAAGTACTTCTACTCACTTTATGATTCTCTAAACCAATCCAAAAGATGGAGGCTTCGAGGCACCATATATTTGTACATGTAACCATATTTTTTAAAGTATATGAATAATGGGCTTAGTTCTTTATTCAATTGGTTCTCATGTTAGAAATAAAGGGAAAAATAATCCCTTTTCCTATTCAATTAGTGTTATGGATACCCCATCACGTAGAAAAGGACACATTTTCTATTGTATTTATCACTAGCAATCGCACCTTGGTGTGCAATGGGTACGTCATTTTTAATTCTGGAAGAGGAAAAAATGCATTCACTTTTTTGTGGCAATATTGTATACATAAAATTAATCATTTTGAATAGAAACATTGTATAAGTGTATTGTAATTTGTTTATTTGTAAACTAAATGTAAGTTTATTATTAATTATAATTAATACTTTGTAAACAAATTATATTGTTTATACTATCTATCAATAAAAAATAGGTGCTTTTTAAAAAAAAGAATGAATCTAAAATCACATTACATTGCACCATTTATAAACTTTGGATTGAACTGAATCTGACAAACAATACTTGTATTAATAATTATCTAAAAAATTATCTCACTAGAAAAAGTGATAGCTTGTCACCTCCCTCTCTCTCTCAATAGAGGAGTGATAGCATACACACACACACACACCACACACACACACACACACACACACACACACACACACACACACACACCATATTTCTCACTCCCTATCTCTATCTTTATCTCTCAATTTTGTTTCACCTATCTCCATCTTCTCATCTTTCCCTCTCCTTGTTTCCAAAGCTTCATCCATTGCCTGTCTTCTATGATAGATCTGATCCTCGTTCTCCCTTTTTGAAATATTTTTTTCTTCTGTTTTTTTTATAATTTCATATGCTATGATTTGTTCTAATGTTTTATTATTACATATTCAAGTGAAAGATAACAAATTTGCACTTGAGTTGGTCTATTACATATTTTAATAGATTATTCAGACAATACCGCCTGTATTGTGGTCAAGGCTACTTCAACTCCCTCTTCCTCTCAAAATTATTCTCCTCCTTGTAGGTGTTGATGTGGGCATAACAAGATAGTTTGTGGCCATTGGGGGACTCATTCTCAAGCTTACCTCTTCTATTGTAGTCAAGGTTACCTTGACTTTCTTTTCCTCTCAAGTTTAGCATTTTCCTTACGGAATTCAATGTGGATATGACAAGGTTATTTTTGGCCACTTCAAGATTCATTCCCATGCTTATCTCTAGTATTGTGGCCAAGGTTACCCTGACCTTCCTCTTCTTCTTGATATCAATCTCTTTCTTGTGGGCATCAACATTGGCATAACGAGGTTGTTGGGAGACTCGTTCACAAATTTACGTATTGTATTGCGCTCAAGTTTACATAGACGTTGTCTTCATCTCAAAATCAATCCTTTCATTGCGAGTATTGTCATGGACAAGTTAATAAGAGGTTCACTTAAATTGTTGTAATTGAGTCCACAAACAACATTGAATGCATTGATTGAAGATGAATATGTAAATTACACAATGTCTTGTCTTAGTGGTGGAGAACTTGTACTATAGAAAAATATATGTAAAAGGTATAAACACTAAGTGAACATAAATATATAATAATCCATATTTTTTTGTATATATATATATATATGTGTGTGTGTGTGTGTGTGTATATATAGATATATATGTGTGTGTGTATATATATATAATATATATATATATATATATATATATATATATATATATAGTATATATATATACATATATATATATA